>JASSUY010006759.1:0-10647 GCA_032466535.1 Forpus xanthops
CATGAGTCTGATTAAATGCCCTTTTTCTGCACTCTCATTTTTTATTTAGGTACTTCTCTTTCAGAAAAGCCATCCTGTGTTTCCTTGGAGAGCAGCTCAGTGGGAGGCTCCATAGTCCTCTGTCCATCAGCAGCCGTGTGCATTGGGATCCTTCCTGGCCTGGGCGCCTACTCGGGCAGCAGTGATTCCGAGTCCAGCTCAGATAGTGAAGGCACCATTACTTCCGCTGGGAAGATCGTCTCTTCTGTCTTCCGTAGCAACAATTTCTTTGATGGTCCATAATGAAGCCCTTCTGTGTGTAATGTAGTGCAGTGTATCTTCCAAAGCCCTGATGGATGCTTGATGCATCCTTCTGCCCCAAATCTTTGTAGCTAACTTCTCAACTTTAATACACTCAGCTACTCCTAAAATAACTCATTATATTACCCCATCACCACCACCTTTCCATTTCTGGGTGCATAGTGAGCCTGTAAGAAGGGCTGCAGTCCTAGGCCTAGTAACATAGTGAAGGTCTGCAGGTAGGGAAGAGAAAGCCTTATCGTTAAATTTTTTCCAAAAAGAATGAGTTCTGGTGATCTGAGAAGTTCACACAAGACTAACAGGCAAAAAATACTCAAAGCAATGAAGTCTTTTAGAAAGAGCCATGTGGTTTGTTTCAAAATGCTGTTTCTGTACTGTATTTGGGAAATGGGGGAAGAAAAAATTCAAGCAGATGGTGAAGTGTAGATTGCCATGACACTGTAAAGAAGTTTGTTACAAGATTAAAGACATTCTAAATGCTATTTTTTTTTTTTTTTGTCTCAGCTCATGCCATTCATAATTGTTCTCATTCCATTAATCAGTTTCTGCACTACCCAGCCAGCCCCTTCCTCAACCCACCATCCAGGAGAGGTACAAGCCAGCCTCATATGAGTGCAGAGGGTGAGGGGAAGCTGTTGTTCTCAGTGAATTGGCAGGAGCTGCAGTTGGCTGTTCTGCTCCAAGACCATTGCTCTAGCACCTGCACTTGGCAAGTTGGTCAGCTTTTCTGCAGCAGTGTCCTGGCCAGCATGAATCCAGAGAGCATGCAATTCCCCAGTGCAGCCAAATCTCTCTGTGCAGAAGCTAGGGAACTCCACATTCCTTTGCATTTGTGTGGGTTTTGAAGTTGTTTTAAATTTAAGAAACCTTACTTAGGCATGTTTCTGGGTGCTGTGGACCAAGGAGCCAGGCAGGAGTGAGAAGTACTGGCTGTGGAAGCTGAGGGCCCATCCTTTTCATCTCTGTATGCAAACAGTGTGGATGGGAGGTTGGTGGAAGAGCTCAGCTGAGCCACTTGGAGGTGAAAATGCCTTTGTGACAGTCTTCCTTACAGCTGTCCTGCTCTTGATACCACACTTGGTATATGTGATGCTGAGAAGAAAGCCAGTAGGCACATACCAGTGAGCAGTTATCTGAGTGTGACACTGAGCAACTGGTAAGAGTAGCTAGGATAAAAGAAGGGAAAGCTGAAGGCCTTTAGCTGGATATGCACCTTAGCTTGCCTGTTGAACTTCCCTAAAAGAAACAAGGGGAGTTATGCTCACAGTGAAGCTATCCTTAGCCAAACACGCTTTTTATTTGACACCATTGTTCCACAATCAAATCCTTAAAGCATTACTTCCTCCTCTGTTCTGGGTTGCCCAGCACCTCTTGTGTTTGTTCCAGTTGCTCCTGCCTCTTCTCTAGCTGCTATAATTATGGCACCTTCAGGTGGAAAACAGCTAGAGCTCTTGCTGTCTCCCAAATGCTTTGGTTTTGATGATTTTCATCATAGTTACCTATGCAGTGGAATGGAAAGGGTACAGCAAAAAATGCCTGGTTTTCTTGAAAATTGAATTTGCAGGAGCCTTGAGGAGTCCGCGTGAGAAATGAAGGTGTCTCCCTGGCATTATTAAGCTGTATCAATAATCTCTATTGAGAGAGTTGGAACAGCCTGGCCTGGCTGTGAACATGCTCAGATCTTTTTCCTGAGTGATATTTTGCACAGCTGCTGTGAAAAGGGGCTAATTTGGACATCTTCTTAAGGGGAATGGCCAGTCAGTTGCAGCAGATGTCATGGTAGTGGTCTGCAGGTGAGATCAAGAGGGAATGTTGGACTGTGCAAAGCCAAGAGGAGATGTAATTCAGTAAAAGCAGGTGTGAGAGTCCTCTGCTTTCCTCACACAAACCTTTGGGTGAGCCACCTCTGTTCTCATGGCCTGGCCTCTCTCAACAAACTGCAGAGCCAGCGCAGCTGCTTATTCTTTCAATTGGTCCCATTTTCTTTCCTGCAGTCAGAAGCCATCTAATACTAAAATACTTAAGGGTACTGAGAGACACACTGGGGCATGAGGAGTGCAGCAGCTGTGGCAGTAACCTTTCCCAAGGGCTGATGTGCTGGAGAAGGGCTAGCTCCAGCAATGCTGGCAGTCAGTGGTGGTTTTCTTCATTATTTAGGAAAAACTATGACTGCATAGTATGTGCTTCACCCCCTCCTCAGGGACAGCTTTGTAAATGGCATGTTGTCTGTGCTAGTTGCTAAAGCTTCACAGAGGTGTTAAAAAAACTACGCTATACTAGCAGAAGAGCTCGCTAGCTGGTGCAGCTGCATGGAAGGTTCTCCTATGGAAAGAAAAAAAGCCTCACATTTTCTTTAGAGCCACAGACTCCAATATGGAAGCTGAACTCTGTGTACAGCATCATTTTTAAGTGAGACACCCTTTGAAGGCTTCTTCTCCGTTTGAAAAAGGGTGACGCTTGTTGGGCTTTTCCCATTCAAAAGGGCTTTGCAAGGCAAATACTTCAAGGAGCAGTCCCACCTCTCCCAAGAGATAGGGTCTCAACCAGTGCCATGCTTAGAACAGCTGCCCCAGCAGCTTTGACTCTGCTTTGGCTGAGCTGTGAGGCTCATAGGGCAGCCTGCATGCTGGTAACTGTGGCAGTGGTGGAAACCACACATTTGCTAGCAGTGGTCAGTGACAATGAGCACAGCCAGTAGTAGCTCATGTGCATGCAAATGAGATGTAGGTTTCACACAGATGCCAGCCTCCCACCCTAATGCTTTTGCTAATAGGGAGATGAAGTCTGAGTTTGGAGTGAGGCTAGTGATCCCTGCACTGTATTCAACTTTCTACATGCCAGCTTCAAAAGCTCTTAATCTAGTTAACACCGGAATAAAGCAGCAATTAGCACTGGAGATAGCGTGTTGCTGATGAGCAGCCCAAAGGAGCTGCTGGAGAACAGAATTTCATTATCCATCCCATCTTCTCTCAGGCAGCAGGGAGCTTTTGTTACTCAGACTTGGAAAAATGTCTAGGGATAAAGTGAACCAGGAAGCTCCTTTTGCCATTTGGTTGTAAGTTCACTGGCATTTGCCCCACACACATGGCGTATGCATACCAACCTCCTGCTGTCAGCTCAGGCAGGCACCAAATCTTAGAATCACAGAGTGGTTTGGGTTGGAAGGGACCATAAAGCTCATCCAGTTCCAATCCCCTGCCAGAGGCTGGGTCACCTTCAGCTGGACCATGTTACTCTAAGCCACATCCAACCTGTCCTTGAGCACTGCCACGAATGAGGCTGCCACAGCTTCCCTAGGCAACCTGTAGCAGGGCCTCACCACCCTCACAGGGAAGAACTGCGTATGATCTCATCTTGGTCTCCCCTCTATCATCTTAAAGCCATTCCTCATTGTCCTGTCCCTAAATGCCTTTGTCCTAAGCCCCTTGCCAGATTTTTTTGTCAGCCTGTTTAAGCACTGGAGCTGCTCTAAGGTCTCCCGGAGCCTTCTGTTCTCTTGGCTGAACAAGCCCAGCTCTCTCAGCCTGTCTCCAGAGCAGAGCTGCTTCACCCCTCAGAGCATCTCTGTGTCCTCTGGACTCTGTCCTCCAGCAGCTCCACATCCCTCCTGTTGTTGCCCCAGAGCTGCAGACAGGACTGCAGACGGGTCTCCCAAGAGTGCAGTAGGGGGACAGAATCCCCTCACTTGACCTGCTGCTCACACTCTGGGGATGCAGCCCGGCAGAGATTGGGGTGGGAGTAGGTTCTGGGCTCAAGCTGGGTCACAGGGAGCTTCCCTTCACCCAAAACTACAAAGTCCTCCTGAGGCCTGCTCTCAAAATGAGAGCTGATAGGGGAGGTGTGGGGATGCTGCTCTCCCTTGGACATCCATATTCACCTCCACTTTCAGTAAAGCATCCTCCAGCATGTTGCTGTTGATGGTTTTGGGCTGTTCCCAGGGCACAGTGAGCAAAACTGCTCAGTGCAGGGTGAGTAGCTGAGGACCAGGACTGCCTTGTCAGGGTGACTCAAATTCCCTGCGCTGCTGACCTCGTAAGGTGCTCCCAGACTTTCCCATCTAGGAGACCCTTGTTTTAAATGTCCAAGTTTCTTTATTAACCTGAGTATAACAAATATAACATGTACACAGTATAAAAATGAATGTAGAGCGTGACAGATGTACAGGTACAACACAGATACATGAACTATACAATGACCAGTTCATTGAATGATAATAACATATTAAGCATTTCATTACTTGGAAAAAGCAAATTTTGATTGTAAAAATTGTATCTGGTTCCACTGAAATGATACAAAGTACATTCAATACTGAAAAGTGACACAACAGAGTGGGACTAGAGCATGGCCAGGCTGCTCAGTGTCACCTCAGGCTGGGACTGTACAAAATGAATCCAGACGCTTCTCTGGGATGAGTTTTAAGAACTTAGCAATTATATTAAGAAGTACAAAGTGTTTGGGCGGGGGGGGGGGTATTCTTCTCTTAAAAGCATGTGGAACATGCATTTCCAGTAGGACCAAAGGGCTTCGGCAACATGCAGAGGGCGCAGCCTGGCACAGCTCTATGCCTGCTCCGTGTTGATGGGCGGCAAGTTTTGGTGCTTGAAGTACTGCACGACTTGCTGGGGCAGCTCTGCCAGCACAGCTTTGGCCAGGGTCTCCTTGGGGGCCTGCAGGCAAAAGGGAGCAAACACCAGTGTAAGAACAGCCATAGTGACTGACTGGGCATATGTGGCTGAGCTGTCCCTGACTCCAGACTGTGGCATTTCATTTAATGCCCCCTCGAGTCTACTGGCAGACAGCATTTTATACACCTCTGAAGATTACATTCTATACTACACCTTCCCTCCAGGAGGTAATTCAGTGGTAGGGAGGAATAAAACATCCTGGCTAAGTTAGAAATAAGCTCGTATTGAGTAACAGCAGGTGAAACAGAAAAACACTGATTAGGTGCAAAAAGAGTGAAGATAAGAATGGGCTGATGTTATGCCCCCTCTGGCAATCCTGTGCCAGCAACAGCATCTGACCTAGGGCTGACTCCTGCCTGATCATGATGGGCGGGCAATAGCATCTCATTTTGACTAATTTTTTCCTTTTTCTTCCTTGATCTGCTTTTTCCCAAAACACAAGGCCATGGCCACCATCCTACAGATGGTACCCATGCAGGGCCAATGCCAGCACTGAGAGAGGATGAGGGGAGTAGGAGCTCACCCCAGCATTAAGCCCTCAGCACATGGCACATCACGGGTACAGAAGAGGCCTGGGTGGGAGACGCCAACAAAGGACCATGGTGAGGGACATGAGCCCAGCACCGCCCTGGCTTTCTGCGGGAAACCTGCCGCAGTGAACTGGTTTTTGGTCTGACCTGCCTGGCAATGACAGGGGTGGCAGTGACGGGGAATGCTCAGATGGAGCATGCTATGGATATGCGGATCACTGTTGCCCCTGCCTGCGCTTGCCTGCAGCACTGATTTACATTCTCCACACCAGAGCAGCACTGAGGGATATGGAATCCAGGGCCAAGGTAAGGTAGGCTCTTCCCTCTGTCTGCCTCTCCAGGGGTTGCTCCACTTCCAGGGTCATTTCCAGGCTTGAAATGCCTGCAGTCACCCACCGCTGCCCACACTCACATTGCGGAAATCCCGGAAGGGCACAAACTGGACAATGTCGCGCACGGCCTCCTCGCCCGTGTGGGAGCGCAGCACCCGGCTGTCCCCGTCCAGGAACTCCATGGCAGCGAAGTCAGCGTTGCCGACCCCTACGATGATGATGGACATGGGCAGCTTGGATGCTTGCACCACGGCGTGCCTTGTCTCATCCATGTCACTGATCACACCGTCCGTGATGATGAGGAGGATGAAGTACTGCTGTAAAGGGGAGGGCAGAGGGTCAGACTCAGTGGGATGCAGGTGCACTTCACACTGCAGCCAGAGTCTGTGGAGTGTGAGCACACAGGATGCTCCATATGTAGAGAGAGGCAGGCTCCCTGGGGATTTAGAATCACAGAATCATAGAAGGTTCTCTGGGCAACCTGTGACGGGGCCTCACTACCTTCACAGGGAAGAGCTGCTGCCTTAAATCTCATCTCAATCTCCCCTCTGTCAGGTTAAAGCCATTCCTCCTTGTCCTGTCCCTACAGGCCCTTGTCCAAAGCTCCCCTCCAGCTTTCTTGTAGCCTTTTCATGCTCTGAGAGCTGCTCTAAGGTCTCCCTTTAAGGAGCCTTCTCTTCCCGTGCTGAACCAGCCCAGCACTCTCAGCCTGCCTCCAGGCAGAACTGTTCCAGCCATCACAGCATCTCTGTGTCTTCCTCTGGACTCACTCCAACAGCTCCATGCCCCTCTTGTGGTGTTGCCCCAGAGCTGGACACAGGACTGTGGGGGGGGTCTCCCCAGAGTACAGTAGAGGGGCAGAATCTGCTCCCTTGACCTGCTGCTCACACTCTGGGGATGCAGCTCAGCATATAAGGAAATTCTGGGCTCAAGCACACACTGAAGCCGGATTATTGGGAGCTTCTCATTGACCAACACCCCCAAGTCCTTCTCCTCAGGGCTGCTTCATCCAGTCTCTGCTCAGCCTGTGTTTGCACTGGGGACTGACCCAACCCAGAAGCAGGATCTTTTACTTGTCTTCAAACTTTATGAGGTTTTGTTTGGCAGCACAAGGCTTACTGCTCCTCAGGACAGTCGCCATCACCCCCTCTTGAAGCTCCCAGACATTTCAGGTATTTGCCCTGTTCTTGAAAGATTGAACCAACAACAAACCAACTCCAAAGCCAAAATGTTGTTTTGCTAATTTACTAATTGAATGTACTTAATGGTGGAAGAAAAAACCTAGTCTGTGCAGAGCTTGTCATAGCCAGGAGAGGTTTGAGGCTGGGGCAAAAAGCTGAGGTTGTGGGATCCTCACTGATATATTGCACAGATGGGGAGCATCCCCTGCATCCCAGCTCAGGACTCATCAGTACCTCATTCAAAGCTGTGGATCTCAGAGGTACGAGGGGAGATGCAGAGGGTGGAACAGGCTGTGGGGGGATGCCACCGCAGTGGCATTTGCACCACTCCCCAAGGTGAAAGGAGAGTGGTTGAGGCCAGTCCTGCAGAATAGAGAGAGGATAGGCAGATGGACAAATGGAGCATCCTGCTCAACTAAGCAAAGCAAGTCTGGGCAGTGTGGACTTCCAAAAAAGCCCATCTCCTCTGCCTCTAGGGAAACTAATGGTTCAATTTTAGCACATTACACATCTTGCTTCTGGTGGAGAAATGACAAAACCAAGCACTTAAAGCACATTAAAGCCCTTTGTTCCTCTCATCATTCTATTTCCTCTAAAAACCACTAGTGCAGCCATGCTGGAAAAGCCCATTTTCCTGGTCTTCCTCCAGCCCACATCTGAAACCTTCCCTTAAGTATCATCTTGTCTCAACACTCTCCAGTGCTACACTCCAAGTACAAAGAAGGCTGGGTCGAGCTTAAACACAACCCAAGATTGTGGGCAAGGAGATTTTCCCAAGCAGACAGACAGCCCATTCCCAACCCCTTTGATGTATTAGCTCTGCCTACAAAGCACCCTCAGGGTTTGCTTTTTCCCTAAATCCAAACTTTTCAAAGCAAATTAAGGGAAGATGTAGGTCTGAAGAGCAGGATCCTGTCATCCAAGTCTGGAGGGTAAGACCAGAAGATGACCTGCATTCTGTTCCATGGGGCCAGGACAACTGACTGCTGACCCTGTCTGGGAACCAGTACAGGAAGAGGAATAGAACCTTGTGGAGAGCAGCTGATAATGGAAACGCCTTTAAGCTGATTCTCCTGGCCTCTGTGTGTGATCAGAAAGTGGAAACCTAGAAAAGAGTATTTCCCTTTGTTCCCTTTATAATGCAAAATCCATAATGGGATCAGAGAAAAATGCTGGGAAGCCTGCCAGAAAAGAGGAAGCAGCAGAGCTTATTCAATGTGAATCACAACATATTTCAGAGGCCAGGTGGGATAAGAGCTGATGGTGAGGGTCGGCCACTGTCCACAGCCAGGTACCACCTTGAGCTTTTGGGGCAGGGAACAGGCTGCAAACAACATGAGTAATTAGGTTCACTCGTGAGCAGAACTTGAATGGATTAAGCAGCATTAAACAGCGTGCGGTAAGAAAAGAGGAGGTTTGAATGCAGGGACCCTGCCGGAAAGGTGTGTTTTAATACCTGGGAGTTTATTAATCCTTCCCTGAGAGTGAAATCATGTGTAATTCCTCTGTCTCTCCCTCCCAACACTGACACGTTTTAGTCCTCCCATCCCTTAACAGCCGACAGCTCCCATGTTTGTGATGTGCGTTGCCATGGAAAAAATGACAAGGTTCTTTGGTTCCATTTGAAGTACTGGGAGCAAGTAAGAGTGGAAGGAAGAGGACAGCAGGTCTCAGCAGCCACCAAAGCCAGCACCATCAGGGTGTCTTTGCTGCACCCATTGAAGATGGGACGGAAGAGATGACCCCAGGGGACTGAAATCATTCATCAGTAACACTTTGTGCTTCCATAAAACTCGAAGGAGTCACCAAAGGCATGCCTCTGCTGGCATTACCAGTGCCCATTATTTAAAATCTCCCTTGATTAAACTATTAGTGACAGGGGAGGAGTGCGATTTGCATACTATTAATGCCTTTGCTCAGCATGGAGCCCGTGGGCTTCTCCCTCCCCCACTGACACCAAGATAGGCAACAAAAAAAGCAAAAAGTGACCTGGATTTGTGCTGAATTAAACTAAATTCAGTATTGCTTTGTGCCCGCAGCTGGGAAGAATAACAGTGTTCAAGACAAGGCTAGAAAATATCCTCTTGGATATTTTCCAAGAGGAGGAGGTTTCAGGTGTGATCCACCTCTGCTCCAGGCAGGAATCAGAGAAGCTTCTACCCTGAGGCAGCTCCTGCCACATACATGCTGATGCTCAAGATGAGCTGCTTTCGGCCAGCTAAACCCAGGGGCCAGATGTGCTGTCCTTCATGGGCAGCCTGCTGCTGCAGAAACCCAAGTAAGCTCCATCTTACTATCTTCATAGAATCATGAACTCATAGAATGTTTTGGCTTGGAAGGGACCTTAAAGCTCATCCAGTTCTGTTCCCTGCCACAGACAGGGACACCTTCCACTAGATCAGGTTGCTCCAAGCCCTGTTCAACCCAGCCTTGAACACTGCCAGGGATGGCACAGCCACAGCTTCTCTGGACAACCTGTGCCAGGGCCTCAGCACCCTCACAGGGAAGAACTTTTGCCTAAGATCTCATCTCAATCTCCCTCTGTCAGGTTAAAGACATTCCTCCTTGTCCTCTTTCTACAGGTCTTGGTCCAAAGCCTCTCACCAGGTATTCTTGTCAGCCCCTTCAGGCACTAGGAGCTGCTCTACAGTCTTCTTGAAGCCTTCTCTGCTCCAGGCTGAACAAGCCCAGCTGTCTCAGCCTGTCTCCAGAGCAGAGCTGCTCCAGCCCTCAGAGTATCTTTGTACCCCTAAGAGGACACCCCAGCCACCTCTGGCAAGGCTGGACCACCAGCTGCAGCTCCCAGCACACATGGGCATCCCAGCTTCCTCCTCCAATACCAGGCTGGTTCTGGCTTCCTTGTGACCCAGCATGACTGAGCATGGCTGCACAGGGCCCCTGTGCTGACTAGAAGATTTTTGACATATGGATGTGAATGCTCAGATGGACTAATTAACAGGGAGTTCCAGGACTGCTGAGAGGCTGGAGTGCCTGGACAAGAACCCCAAACCTGGTCCTGAGCCCACTACCACTTGTCCAAGTGGCATAAAAAGCAAGGATCAGATGGAGCCTCCCTGTGGTTTTCAGCAGTTCCCCCTTAAATATAAAAAACTCTTCAAAGGGGAGTAGCAGAAATGTTTTCTGGTTCAGATTTGGCCATCAGCCACATCAGAAGCATCATGCTTTATGACATGGCTCAGGGCTGCTCACTCCTGCTGTTTGCAGGGCTGGTTGTGCACCCCCAGAGAGATCTTCATCTATTTGTCGTCCAAGGAAAACAAGCCAAAGGTTTGAAGTCATGCTCAGACTCTTCCCTATGGCTTGTGTTTCCTACGTGTGCCAGGGCAGCAGCATCACTACCCTTGTGCCCCCTCCCAGGACTGTCTGGTACATCCTGCACCAGCACAGTCCTGCAGCACGCAGGAGCTGTTTCGAAAGGAAGAACCATGGTCCGGAGGACTATTAGTCCATCCACAAGTACAGAGGATGCCTCCTTAGAGCAAAGCCCCTTGGAGCTCAGCAGAAGATGTTTTAACAATACATTTGGAAAGAACAAAGCTGTCCTTCCCTGTTTTCTGCCACCTACTGCCCTGCCCATGCCAGGGACTCTTGAGTCTGA
>JASSUY010006759.1:20521-35866 GCA_032466535.1 Forpus xanthops
AAAGAAAACCAAATCAAAACAAGGAATGTTTCAGCAATCTTCACCACTGCAGAACAAAAAAATACCAGAAAACCCACAGAAAGTGCCCAAGACTGTGCCACTGCAGGGTTGGGCCTTTGGGGATGTTCAGCCACTTGTCAGAACAATGGGAAAAAAAACCTGGGACTCCCAGCGTTTTGGCAGTTCCCAAGTCGTATGAGGCCAAGCAGGGCTGTATGTCGGCCCAGATCTGGACTGGGAGGCTCAGACAGAGGTCATTGAGAGCTGGAAGTGTTTGTTACAGTGAAATGAATGGAATGTCCTCTCCCCATGGCCAAAACAGTCTCATGCCACCTGCAGATCTGGTGTGGGAAAAGTTGTATTGGTGCTATACAAAGTGAGACTTCAAGACCTTAGCTCAGAACAAAGACCCCTCTCACCTGACCTGACACCAAGGAGTCTGTAAGTACCTAAAGCTTGGGCTTGATGCAGATGCTGTCAGTATTGAACATCTCCTCCTGGGTCTGTGGCCACCTGGGCATAGGGTTGCACCAGCAATTTGGTACATCAGGTGCTCCAAGTGGCAAGATACCCAGGCAGAAAGGAAATCACACTTTGATTCATGCTCTGCTGGACCTGCACTTGTAAATGCAAGGGCACTGGAGGCAGAAGGGATGGGGGAGCTCCGGAAGAGCCAAGCCGAGACAGGAGCAGAAAGAAACATCCCAGCAGCATCATACTCACTTTGCAGGAACTGACAGTTATGATCCCCGAGTTCTTGTAATTCTTTTTCTTCTTTTGCTTTTTGGGGTTAATGCACTCCATCTCAAGCTGTAACACATGAGGCAGACACCGGTGTGAAAGTGGTGCTGGTCTGTGCTGTGGACTGCAGATGCCACTAGCAGCCACATCCCACGGGCACCCTCCCTCCATGCCTCTCAAAGTGCTGACAAGACAGAAAAGAATCAGAGTGAGTTACAGGTATTTAATGATGGAATTGCAGGCACAGAACCTGCTGGGGATAGAATGGGTCAAACACATGAATAATTAGGGCAGACAGTACTACTAGCAATGATAGCATCCCTGCTTATCCATGAGTCTTCACAACATGCCTTCAAATCAGGTGGCTTCTGCCAAGGCTTTTGTCGAAAACTTCAAGTGGAAGATGGGGACATCTTTGGCCACAAAACCAGTGCAGCATGTCACATGTTGCATTCTGGTCTCCAAACCACAGAGCACCTCCCAAATCATGGGTGCTGCTTCAGACGTCTCAGCAGAGTCCAGGACTGCCTTAGCTCTCTCTCTAGTTCAGATGCTTCAGCTACAACTGTGGCCTTGGTCATTTATGGTGTGGGTGGAAGGAGTAAGGTAGCTGGACTTCACCTCTCAGAACAGGTTGAGGGTCTCAGAGCTAGTACCAAAATCCACTGTCAGCTCCAAGGAGCCCATTCCTTGTTCTTCCTCAAAAGTGTGTCAGCACTTACTGGAAAGGCATCTTGGGCTTCGCACATCCTGGCCACTGAGGTCTGAAACTCCCCAATGAAGTCATGTCCTCCATCACTGTCATAGTCGTAACACACCACCTAGGGTAAAAGGAGCACAAACCAGCCTCAGACACAGACACTACCTCCTGCAAGGAGACCTGTTGAAGTTCCCAACCTTTCCTGTTGGAGACCTCAAACAAGGGTGGGGTTTTGGGGAGGTTTGTAGGTTGTTTGTGCTTTGGTTGGTTTGAGTTTTTTTTAATAAACCAGCCATGGCGTTTTAGATGTTTAATGATCAATCCCAGAGGCTGGCTACCACGATGAAAGCTGAAGGGGCTCCTGTTACCTTTATCAGCTTCTCCACATCTCCATCGCACAGTGACACCAAAGGCACAGTGAAGGGCTTCCAGATGGGGTCCAGCGTGTACTTAATCACCTGTACAGTGGGAACAGAGGGATGCTGTTACAACAGACACATCATCTGGGAAAGACTGGCACAAAGCAGGGACACATCTCCAGTCCTGTACCAGGTTCTCAGTGGGGCAGGCCAAGCAGGCCGGAGAAGCTTCATCTTAGTGCTCTTCTGCCTTCCTAACTTAGACACAGCATCCACCCTCCTTTTCAGGCTGTAGCACTTGCAAATTACAACAGATTTGTCTGCATTACATCTCAGAGGCAATTAAACAAACTTGCTTGAGAAAACAGCTGCAGCAGACTGGGTAACATGGGCACAACCACTTACCCAACCAGTCCAAGGTCAGGATCTACTATTTACAGTCTCTGCATCCCCCTTCTAGCAACTTACTCATTGCTTACTCTCTCCCAGCATCCCAGGGCAGCCTATATCCACCTGGGGTCTGACAACCAAGAAGATGGAGCAGTGGGATGCTGCAACCAGCCAGGAAAGCCAAACAGCCCTGGGCACATCTAGCTCTCCTGCCTCATCTAAGTAACATCGGTTGCCTCAGCTGGAGAAATATTAATTGATGCTTTTTGACATTTCCTGAGAGAATACAATTGTTTGCTTAGGTGGAAACAAAGCAAACACTGGCAGGCTCCAAGCACATGCCATGTACCTCAGAGATGCCTGCTGGCAGGTGAAGACACTGTTTCACAAAGGTATGGTGCTTTAAAAGAGAGATTCATGAGAATATTAGAAAGCTGTATATGGGTGGCAGATTAACCCTTCTGTGTGCAAAGCAAACACAGGGATTGGAGGACAGTGGACCTTTGCAGCTGCAGCAGCAACAGCTCAGCTGGAAGAGGTCCATGGCTGCTGCTGCAGGACCTGAAACAGGCATCTTGTTTTGCAGACAGGCTTTAATGTGAGACCAGGTGAAAGAAACCCTGATGCTGCAAGCACAGTTTAGTCAAGAATTTGTAAATTTCTCCTGCAGGAGGCTGGGAAGAGCAGGGGGAGCCCATGCACCCCAAGATGGTGCCTGTGCTGCCAGCTGGCCTCTGTAGTGCTTGGAGAAGGATCTGGCATCTCCACCGCACAGCAGCCAGCTGGGTATCCACACTGATGCGTCAATACCACCTGTAATAAGCACCCTGATCCTTCCATGCCAGATACCTCCATCACGGCACAGGGAATACCAGCATCAGAACAAGAGCTAGTTATATTTCCACACCAAAAGCTGTAAGAATGGGGAACCTTATTTCTTCATATCTAACCTCAAAACACATAGATGGTCACATGGTGTGGGATTCCTCTGAGGTAAATGGGATGCATTCAGGGCTGGTAAGCAGGAGACTGTTAGAGCACCAATTACTTGAAATAAAACCTAGCTAGACCCTTTTCCAGTGAAAACGGAGAGCGAACAAACTGGGCAGCAACTCAGAAGAAAAAGTAGTATATTCATCTGCTCCCCATAAACCTGAGCTGCTTATCAGCAATGGCTGGTGCAATGCCATACTCCCAATTCCCACACCTCTTCCTGGAGGAAGTGCTGAAAGTCACTCCGAATCCCCACGTGTCTGAGAAATGTCTCTTGGTGAGTCAAAGCCCTGCTACCCACACTAAACCAGGAGGAAACAACCAAACAAGATCCCAGCCTGCTCCCACAGAAATACAAAGAGAGATATTAAGTTTGGTAGGAACTCAATATGCACAGAAATGTGTGTTGGAAAGCACAAAAAAAGAAAAAGAGCAGGACTAGGGTAATCCTACATCAGTACCACAGATCACGGAATATTATACACATCCTGGTGTGAGTGGGGGAAATCCTCATGGACTACATAGCAGTGGTAAAAAACAACTTACTGCAATACTTAGTAAATAAACACCCTGGTATAGGTATAGCCTTCTTGTCCAGAGCTCTAGGTCCACTAGACATGAGCCAAGTGCTTGCACTCTAAAGCTGGAGACACCTGGAGACATCTGAGCATCCTCCTAGCTGAGGATCTGGCAAAAGCTTGTTTTAACCTTTCCCCACTGCTATCCCCTAGGCCATCTCCCTCCACCTCTCTCCACCATCTGCCCATGTCACAGATCATCTTGCTGTCCTGAAAGTGGAAGGAGAGTGGTCCAAGGCTCAGCCTATGTCCAGGCTGAACTTAGCGGTTAACATGGGTTAGAAAACCATCTGCCTCTCTGCTTGGTAGATACAGGAGGGAATAATACAGAACAGACCTCAGGTCCTTGCTAGCCTCAGAAAATCTTTATCCACTGGAGTCCAGCAGTTTCAACTGGTTACCAGGAAGGCAGACGTTAGTTTTAGAAATCTCTGGATCCCACCACATTTTATGGGTCATTGGTGAGACAGTGCCATGAAGAGCAAGAGGAGCTGATATAAGGAATGGTCGCGTCTCTGCAGCTTGGGTTAGAGTTGCACCCACCTCCGTTCTGTGGACCAGCATCCATTTCCCATCGTCACCTGGTTTATAGAACTCCAAGAAAGGGTCTGACTTTCCAAAAAGGTCCTGGGGGAGAAAAGCAAGACGAGTCACACAGTACTCTGCAAGCAGCCAGTCCAAGGCACTTCCTTCCCCAAGCAGTGCCAATCCCACAGTCCTCATGAGAGTGGCTCACAAGCACACCAGCAAACCAGCAGCACCCATGGGCAGCCACACCTCCATGCCCTGGCCACATGATCCCATGGACTTTTCTGCCACATTTTGGCACTGATGCTGCAGGAGAGTCAGCACCCCAGCATGTGCCTTGGCACCAGTGAGCTCTCTGGATACAGATGCCATGGAAAACAGCCCCAGATGGGAGGCAGCTGCATTTGGGCTTGGAAAAGCATCCAAAGCCTCAAAGGAAAAACAGAATTATGAACTGCACGAGTAAATTGGGGGAAAATGAAAAAAAAAACCCACCCTCCTCCACATAGCACTGAAGTACAAGCAGAGGAAATCTTTCAGAAGCAAGCTGCCCTGGTGTTGACAGAGATCATGTAACACATGCCGAGATATGCAGCCCTGAGTCAGTGTGTACTGCCTTTCCTGCCTGTCTCCTCAGATATTCGAAGACACTAAAGGGCTGTTGGTTACAAGAAATACGAGTCCCATGAGAAAAACACATCCCTGCCATATATGGGGGCACCTGCAGCGGAGTAGGGTGGCGTTGGTGGCACCCACGCAGGGAAACTACAGCATTTCGACACAGAACTCTACTCCCATTCAGCAAGACTAGGAAGTGGAGAACAAAAAAACAAGCCTAAAATATCCCAAATTATTTACTGGGAACTCAAGCTGTTGCAGCTGGGTTTTTCATCCCAGAGAGATGTGGATGCTTGAGTCCTGCAAAGAGCTGGAGGAACTTCTTAAGAGTTTGAATGGGAGCTTTTGGGGCTTCCAAGTAACACAGCAGGGATGCAGGGGACTGCTCGTGGAGGAGGAGAAAGCATGGTCGCCCCAGGAGCTCCTGTCCACAGCCAGCATGGGAGGTGGTGGCTGGGACAGACAGGCTGTAGTGAGGCTCCAGCAGGAAACCCGTTAACATTTGTATCCAAATCCTGTTTCCAAAGCCAGCCAGAAAAGTAAATCACTGCCAAGTGTCTGGGCTTGGAGAAACAAAAACCTGCTTCAGTCAGAATTCTTCTTCCAGAAGAGAAGACCAAAACGGCTCACAGGGATAGGTTCTGGTAACATGAGACTGTTTTCTCCTACCCCTTTTCAAACGTTTGCAGAAGAGAAACACAGCCATTTTTTCTGTAGGGTTAGGGTTATGGCACAGTTCTGATGCTGCTCATTCACAGTGCCTGGCTTTGGCACTTTCAAGCTTCACTGACGGATTAAAGAACCAGCAATGGGTGCCTCACCCTGCTTTTGCTTGCTTAGCTTGCAACTAGGTGCAGTTTCAACAGCCAGCCCAGCGGGGGTTAGTGGAGGCACCAGCTCAGATGGCAGCAGAGAGCTTTGAAGGACATCAGCTGCCATCCCATGTGGAGCAGACTGGTCTGCAAGCCCATTCAATATTACTCCATTCAAAATGGTGTGAGAGATGACTCCAAGCCACAGGATTAAATGCTGCTATTTTAAAACATCAAAACAACAAACACTTCACTCCTGCAAACCTGGCAGGAGATGGAAGCTGAGCAACCACAGGAGCTCAGCAGACCAGACCGGTCTGCAAACTCATCCAAGAATCTCAATCATCCAAACAGATCTTTGCACACCACGGATGAGCAGCGTGATGATGGAGGTGGCACTTCCACCAGGTGCTTCTTCAAACCACAGCTTCCAGCAACAGTCACAGCTTAGACTGCTTGCTCTTCCTCAGCCACTGAAGCATTGCTGCCCTCTGGCTGTCCCCATGGCTGCGGTGGGACACGCAGCTCCGAGTTCACCAGCACGGGTACCAAGTGAAAGTACCCCCTTTCTGAAAGAGATTTTTCCTTAAAACAACTCTCTCAAGAGCTGGCCAGATTCTGATCAGGTTCCTGATAAGGAATAAGAGCCTCAGGCTGATTCTGCTGCTGACGTGCTCCTGCTGTACAGCTCTGGCAGTTAAGCAAGGTAGTGAGCTGTAGGTGGAGAAACCATGGACAGGCAATGGGGAGGAGGACCTGCCCACAGCCTGAGAAAGATCTCAGATTCAGAGTGCTCATGGTGGGAGCTGCCAATAATGACCACAAAGAATTGTGTTTCATCCAATTTCCTGTTCATAGACTACTTGAATTTCTGTGAAGTGACATGAACATCCTTTGCATATAAGCAGGACTCTGAGCAGTGCTGCACTGTTTTGTGAGTCCACACAGAAACCCCATCAGCATGCATTCACTGAGGAAGGAGCTTTGTGCTGATATCTGCTGGTAAACTGGATGGAGACCAAGAAAGAATATCATATCACAGTCTTTATCCCTGTGTAACCTGGTAGGTGCTGAATTCCTTTACCTTGACTGTGGGTCTGAAGGGCAGCAGATTCACAGGTATTGCGTCCTAGTTGAAGAATATCAGAAGATGTAATAGGTTATGCCTAGTAGAGGAGCTTGGTTGCAAACCTGATTAGAAAGACAACTCCCACACGTGGGACATATGGTGCCGTCAACGAAGTGGTGATACAAGTGGAGGTGTGCCTCAGGCATGCAGGGAGGATCCAGGTCCTTGGCCCTGATCTTCACAATGGCCACAGCTGCAAAGGGACCCTGAATATTCAAGGAAGGGCACCAAGCCTGCTGTGAAAATCCCATCCCTTGCTTTGCAAGGGAGCAGAGGCTTATTCTTGGGGTGCTGGAAGAAAACTGATGCATTAATGACAATGCATGGGGAATGATCCTCAGCCATATCCCAGACATTTTCAAGACCACTTATGAAGTTATGTGGGGATTTCCTAGCAGGGGCATTTGGTTCTCTGCACTAGGCAGGGTAAGCAGGAGGGCAAGAAAAAAGCTATTGCCAGCAAGTGCAAGTGGGAAAAACACTTGAGTAAACCAAGCATCCACCTGGTTTGGAAAACAGGACTGGACAGACAATGTCTTCTGCCCCAGCAAATACCCTTCTGCCTGGATGCTTGCTTTACCCCAGTTTAAAAACTGAGGGCTATCCTGCCAGTAACACAAGCTCTGACTAGGAAGAAGGGAAAAAAAAATATTCCTATTGATCACTTAGCAACAGCACTGGCTTAAAAGGAATATCGTTAGTTGCCTGGTAAATAAGGTCAGATGCCTTTATTCAGAGAAGTTCTGGATTTCCTGCATATCATTTCCAAAGTGAAACTCAGGCACTACTTGACACCATGAAGCCAACACTTCTTCCTCAGAAAAGATGGGGCCTACTGTTTGGATACAAGATGATGCTCACTCCATTTCCAGAGGGACTGAAGGCAACGAGCCAGGAGCTGTCAGCACTTATGAGGTTCAAGGGGCATCAACACTGCCGGCTCCGTCAGGAGATATTTCCAAATTACAGCCACTAAAGTAGTGTATCTGCTGTCTTTAGGACACACAAGTATGCAGATCCTGTGCCACACATTATCTTTCCATCTCAGCGCGCATGATGAAGAAAGCAATATGTGCCAATAGGAAAACTGAGGCAAGGGTGTATTCAGTGACACCATCAGGACTTGAACCCCTCCAGCCTTACCCTGATGCTTGCTACAGCAGGACTATTTTATGTTACTACTATGTCCAAAAGCAGAGATTTCTTTAGCCTACAAGGTCAGAAGTTTAACGCTGCATCCCCCAGTCAGAACCCCACTCACCTTTTTATCCAGTTTTCTGCCAGCCATGCTCAGAGTAATCACCCTGTTGTCAGAGAGCTCTTGGGCAGCTATCTGAAAAACAAGGCAATGTTGCATTGATTTTCAGGTGCAATTAAGCCTTTTGAATGGACAACCTGAAGGGACAATGAGGAGCCAGGACTCCCCAGACAGCCCCTTCCCCCATACCACTGGCTCTAAAATGAAGCCCATTTTTTTGTGTGTCATACCTGAGCTGGTCTCACATGCCTTTTCTGCATCAGGGCTCATCAGGACCTGGAGAAGCCTCCAAAGACAGAACTATGAGGACGCAGCAGCCATAGAAAACCTTGCCTGCAAGATCTGCCACCTCATCCTCCCTGCCCCAGGCTGGGCACAGCAAAAACCAGCTGCCTTATACTTTGGGGGAGATGCCAGTGGGAGCAAGGACTTGAGCCACATATCCCTACAATCACTTGAAGAGGCTGCCCCAAGAGTGAAAACTCCACTATTGCTCCTGAGGCACTGGAGCAGTCAGAATCACAGCCCAGATTACTTCAGTTTAAGAGACTTTATTCACATACACTCCCGGAGGGCTTCAGCTGCCAGCCACCAGTGGGCCAGTTTTGTCTGGAATGTGGTCTAATGAGTCTCTTGTTTTTTTAAGAAAACGAATGTTTATAACAAAAAAAAAAAAAAAAAAGAACACCACCCCACATTTATTCACTTCTGCTACCAGCCATTTTCTGAATCATTTGTATTTTATCTCCTCAAGGCTGTGTCCTGCCCAAGCATCTGCTCCCCACCTCTTCCTCCTCCGCTCCCTGTGGTGGGCTGAACCATTCCCTAGCATCATTGGCTGCAGCATCCTCCAGTGTGGGAGCACGGGGTGGACAATTCCCCCACACATGGTGCTCCCAAGTGCAGCTGTTTGCTCGAGGAAGTTGTCCTGGAGGGAGGTAGTTCCTCATTGGAGGTATGTGGAGTAATCACAGCAAGGTTTGTAGAAAAATTTGCGGAAATAAAGGGGATAATTTTCTGCATAATGAGCAGTCAGGGGGTTACTGGCACTCAGGAGAGCCAGGGAGTCTGCAGAGATGCAGCTTTTGAATCTGCCTGGACAGCTCTTTACCATCCTGAACAACCTCCCAGCCTTTCCATGGCAAACACAACTCTTTGGTCCACAAAGGACTAATTCACCACATGCAAAACCCAATTTTCTCCTCTGCTCTGTATAGATGTGAAGTCAAAAGTTCCCTACTGCAAAGGCACAGCATTGAGTTTCTCTCCTACCTAGTCCTCATTGGGCACTCACAGTCACCACATTCAACAAGAGGAAAAGGAGCTGTAGGGAAGTGGATGAAACTTGCCTTTTGCTGATCTCCACAAAAGCACATTTGGTCAGTGTCCAGCATTTTAGGGCTCACTGCAGGCTACAAAAAAGCTACATTGTGCAGACAAGCCAGGGACATCCTTGTGCCACACTGATGCAGGCTGCTGGCGGCATCTTCTCTTAGCCAGCATGGACAGTAACATCCCCACCTCTGTGCCCAGCAAAGGCACTCAGCAGGGTCTCAGTACTGATTTTACAAACACAGCAGGTTGCTTTGGGATTTTCCCCCATCTCTTCAAACAACCACATCCACCCAACCAAGGTTCTTCTGTTGTGTTCACCCCTGTAGCATCTCAGTTAAAGAACTGGATACTTGGACAAAATCAAAGAGTGCAGGGGTGAGGAAGGCAGGCTTTGGTTCTAAACTCCATGTTTTACCTGTGTCAGTCTAAAGCTGGGGCCTGCTCCTCCAATAGTGTCCATAGCTCATGCTCCAGCAGTGTGCTGTGCCAAGCAGTGAGGAAAGGTGCCCACCACACACAACCCTGTTGTCATCACCCAGCCCAAGCCAGGAAAAAAAAAACAAATATACAAATCAGAAAATCACATCTATGGTACAAAATTAAGCAGGTGTCTCAGATCCTTTGATTTTTAGTGACACCGTGACTCTCCTTTTTTATAATGTGTAACCTTTGAACTTGACTAGAAGCTCTTAATCTGGTTGAGTTCTTCCCTCTGGAGCACTGAACTAGGTGTCAAGAGCTAATACACATCTTAGGGCCACATGTGCTTGTGTGGCTTTTACTACTTTGTTTGAAGACTAACTGCAGTGATTAAGATAGAAAAGCTGGCAGCATCTTCCTAGCCTCTAGAGCAAACAGCAGCGGAGATGCATACACAGCAGCCAGGTCCTGGGGCTTTTAAACCCTTCCAGTGCTTTTAAACTGGTGGAAGTTTAATTCCTTGCTGGCTTTTCTCTCCACACTTTTGCTACTCGGCTGCTTGTCTCACAAAACCCAGAATACAGAAGGCATCAAAAATGTCATGGACAATCTCATGGGAGGGAAATGCACCTAAATTTAGTCTTTTCTTTTAAAACAACCCATTGCTAAAGACATCTATAGTGTAGGCCACTGCCCAAAGGGGTCTGCATCAGAAGCAGCAGCTGTTGCTATGAGGATTGTTGCTACGGCACAGCTCCCATTCTCTTCTTACAAAAAAAAAACTACACATATCGCCAGCAAAGGCATCAGCCCTCTCACCTCCCGCAGTGCCAGCGAGGGCTGAGCAGCCATTTTGTACCATACAACAAAGAGCAGCAGCAGGGTTTTACTTTATACTTCTCCAGATTGAGGTTTTTCTCGTTTCAGAGACTGAAGCAGATGTTGAAGTCTCACAGCCCTGGGCGCCAGGCAGATGCTAGGCAACATGGTCCCTGCCCAGAGTACATAGTGCTCCAAAGAGACCAAAGTGGGCAGAAAAACAGGAGGGAAAAATGTTCATGAGATAAGCCCAATTCTCCTGGATCTCAGGTGAGTGCCCTGCATTGCCCCCAGGTTATTATCCACCTTTGCACACAGTAGGTAATGTAAAGGAGTAACTGTACCGTTATCATCCCTTTCCCAGCTGGCTTGCCATTCCCCAAAAGGAGAGTCCTTGTTATTTTCTTGCTGGAGACAATCTAGAGAAGCCAAAAAAAATAAAGTCGTGGTTGTACAAGTGATCAAAAGCAGTCTCATAAGCGACTCAGTTCTGATTAAGAGTAGAAGAAAGACATCACACTCAGGGATGACCGTGATACTGTGAATGTCACCACCATTACCTGAGCCCACAGGGCACAGGGCAGCAACTGAGCAGTGCAGAGTAGCATAAGAGGCTGAAGCATTACTTCCCACTGAACCCAGGGACCAGCTCCTGTGTGGAAGAGATTGGTGGGACCTCACACAAACAGAGCTACTGTGATTTACTCCTAGCAAAATCATAACTCAACTTTTCAGACCGCATTTTAAATATCTCTAACGTGACCCTGCCACCAACTTTCTTTTGGGACATACTTTCATTGGTGAATCCCAATTACCAGCCAGATGCTCTCTCCCAACATTGCTCTGGACACAAGCCAGGCACAGAGGTCAGTATCCCCCAAAGGCATGCTCTCCCTTCTCTTCTGGCTTGTGAGAGGCTAGACAGGATGACACAGGAGCTGAACGGAATCCCTTGAGATTTTTCTCAGCTCACTCAGTTTCAGCCCCCTCCAGATCTGGGGATTCTGTAAGTTTCTCCCAAGAGGCGTGGACCCTCACATGGGGATCTAGCAACCTACGGGAACTGCCTGTGCTCTGCTCCCATACCTAGTGAGGACACCTTTGAGATGTAGGGTTTGCAGTTTAAAATGTGCAATCCCACCCATTCTTCTGCCTCCACCTTTGGTTTTATGTCACACAGTCAGAAAATAATAGTGACCCAGCCATGCTTAGATTCCTCCCAGTACTCCCCAGAAATGTTCTTCTCCCTCCAGGGTGATCTTATTGTGGAAGGCTTATAAGAAAGACCATTGCATAATAGAACTGTAAGGGCTGGAAAGCACCTTAAGATCATGTAGTTCAAACCCCCTTGCCATGGGCAGGCCCCACACTAGATCATGCCACCTAAGGCTCCTTCCAACCGGGCCTTGAACACTGCCAGGGATGGAGCATTTACCACGTTCCTGGGCAACCCTTACAGTAAAGAACTTTTTCCTTATATCTAACTTGAACTGCCCCTGTTTAAGTTTAAACCCATTAGCCCTTGTCCGATCACTACAGTCCTTAAGGAGAGACTTTTTAGTAAGGCATTAGTTGCGATAGGACAACAGGCGATGGTTTTAAACTGCAAGAGAGTTTCAGTTTCTTTTCCTATGGTGCTTCTGATCCATAAATGTATACGTATCACTAGCCAGTGTAACTAGATGTTTGCGGCACACTGTCCAAGGAGGCAAAATTCCTCACCACCCTCCCTAGCAGGAACCATGGACACCCTCCAGCCTGCAGTGTGTGATGTCTGCTACATTTCATTTGGCCACAGAGGTCATGACAAGCCCACGAATGATCCAGCCATCCTTTTAACTCTCACCACAGACCTAATTAGCTGCAATAAAACAATCTGGCTAATCCAACAAGAGCTGCAATGCTAACTCACAATTGAAGAGTCAGATGCTCGCTGTGTGGTTACTGCTGCCCACAGCTGCTCTCCTTCCCTTCCAAGAGCTGTTCGTGCCTCAGAACTGGGGAAGGACTTATGGAAACACCTTGCCAGACAAAATCCAGCCACCCACAGCAGGGTGGCTGAATCTGAAAGCCCCATCCACCTGTTTCAACCCTCTCCTCACCAGGCAGCCTCATGCAGAGTCTACCTCTCCGGTCTACCCCTGCCCCACAGCCTGACTGTGCTGCAAGCCCACGCTGGCCACAGGCAGAGAAAAAAAAGTAAAGAAAGGGAAAATGAGAAGATCCCTCCATGCTAAGCTGCTACGTCACTGTGCTACAGGTCATTAAGAAGATCACATAGGAACTGCTGCAAAAATTGGACACACACTTGGCATAAGCTGAGTTCGCTTTGCAGGGTGCAAATACCTATGTGAGATTACAGAAGTTCAGAGCTCTCTTTTTTCTGATAGACTAAGCCCACTAGCTGTGCCGAAAGACACAGGAAACACTTACTCCATATCTGTCAGCCACTATGGCTAAATCACCAATCTTGGATGTGAGATCTGCCAACAGCTGCCCATTCCCACCATTATCACAGCCATGGTCTGTCCAGCCTCCCGCTTTGAGCTAATCACTTAGCAAAGCAGTAGAAAGGGTTGGGCTCTTCTGGGAGACCCAACAAGACACTTCCATCCTCTTCTCCAGTGCATACAGGTAATGCTCCTCACTGGCATGAGTCCTGAACTTTTGCAGAGCCACATTTAGGAACAGCAAGGTTTAAGCTCTGTTTCCTTATGTCAGTGAATTCCCCACTTGCAGCTTCCATCAAGAACAGGACAGTCACAGTGAGTGTTGTTGAACTGCCCCACACGAGAGCTGGCTGTGTTTCAGCAACAGAGTTAACCTTGAAGGATGGATTTGGCCTAAATCACTGAACACCAGCCTGAGCTGCTGCCTGCACGGCCTCTTAATTTCTGTAGGAGTAGAATTAGGTCATCACAGAGCACTTCCAAAAACCCAGGGTTAAACCTCAGCTCTGTAAATGCCAATGCTCTTCTAACCTATCAGGCTTATGAGTTGGCAATGGTAAGGTCACTTACTCTGCCTTACCATGTACAGGGCCATATTGCAGTCTGTATAACAAAACAATCATATTCACAAGCTCCCCTGAACACAGTGGGCTGGCTCTCCAAACCAATCCACTTATTACAATGTCTCCTGTCTCCCGGTTCCCAGCACCAAGCACAACAGAGACAGTTTTTCCCAGCCCTTATGCTTGTGCCAGGTACCACATCAGCCGAACGGAGGAATTTTCCCTCCTTCTCTGCCTCTGAGTCAGAGCAAGCTCAGAGGGCAGAAGCGTTTGAAGAATATAGCTGCCAACTCCTGACAGGATCTGGGCTCATGAATGCAAAGACCTTCCAAAGGCTTATGAATCCTATTGTGTCCTGAAAGCTTTTCCACAGGAGCAGAAAATACACTCCTGCACCAACACACCAAAAGTAGGAGACACGGTTTGATGCACATGCAACAGATACAGCTTTCAAATAATCCCTTATAAGCCAATCCTCTTCCAAAAAACAAACCAAACCAAAAAAAAAAAAAAAAACAAAAAACCCAAACCTCAAAACTGAGATAGAAAGGTAGACCACAATACATCCTAACTTTAAACATCTGGAAGTCCAAATCCAAGATGATCATCAGGTTGCTTACTATAACCCCTGCTAAGATACAGGTACCTCAAACACTTCCAGTTGATATCTCTCTGCAGGCATCAGCAAAAGCCCACACTATGACTAACTTGGGCTCAAGCAAGCAGCCAACAGCCCTAATGGGGAACAATGCAACCTCAGTAATTGAAGTGTGACAAGCAAATTAAATTAGCTTTTCCAAGAGCATCAGCTCTAATCCTCCCATGTCCCTGTGGCTGATGTGATTTGGGGTCCCTTTGTTGGAGAACAGCAAGATATAGGACCACAGAGACTTACCATGCCCAGTGTGCATGAGAATTCACCAAGGAAATCATGCTCATACAGCTGCATGCTTGACTTGTCCTGGTCAAATAGGGCAAACTTGAGCTTCTGAACTTCTTCAAAGTGGTAGTCAACGATGAACTTCTTGGCGAAAGCTGGGTTGAGGTTGTTCACAGCTGTCTCTGTCCTGTCGAGCTGCAAAGAAGAAAAAGGCATTTAGGAATGTGTATCTTGACTTCAGCCAGAGTCACCCAGAAACCCCAAAGTGACCATCAAAGTGAGCACATCAGGCATTCAGCAGAGCTATGCCTCAATGCAGACCATAATGCCCAGTGAACACAAGGTGGGATCCATCTAAGAGTGCTTGGCACCTCATGCAGAGACCTACATTCCCAAGGATGGAGTACATGGGGTTGTACAAGACCTCCCAGTCACAGCCAAGACAGGAGCGCCCACTCAGCCAAGGCTTAGTATGGACTCAAGGCTCATTGAATCCAGAGCTGTTTTATTTGCTTCATTTCATAAGTCCTGTTTTCCCAGGAGCAGAAGCTCTCAGAAATCTCTGATCCTCATCCAGACCCTCACAGATGTAATGCCAAACCTGCTCCTTCCAGGCTGTGCAGCTAATAGCAAGGACAAGTAAAACAAGGAAAGTGTCATGAGCCAGAACAGCAACCCTCTAGCATTTCCCTCTAGACCTCAAACCAAAACACACATATGGTTTCTCCTTTGCCTTCCACAAAAAAAAAAAAAAAAAAAAAAAATTAAAAAA
>JASSUY010006760.1:0-15518 GCA_032466535.1 Forpus xanthops
CCCGTGAAGTGGGGGGGAAAGAAGGTTGGGAGGAGTGAGTGGGCAGGCAGATTGATTTATGCCTGAAACCACGACAGTTCCCATTCCAGTGCCTCACCACCCTCACAGTAAAGGACTTTCTCCTTATATCAAATTTAAGCTTACCCTGTTTAAGTTTTAACCCTCTAGCCCTTGTCCTAGCGGTACAGTCCCTAATGAAGAGTCCCTCCGCAGCATCATTTCATGTCTCCATGCAGCCTTCTCTTCTGCAGGCTGAGCAGCCCCAACTTTCTCAACCTGTCTTCATATGGAGGTGCTCTAGTCCCCTGATCATACTCGTGGTCCTGCTCTGGACTTGTTCTAACAATTCCATGTCCTTTTTATGTTGAGGACACCAGAACTGTACAGAACGCTCCAAGTGAGATCTCAGAAGAGCAGAGTAGAGGGGCTGGATTACCTCCTTTGACATGCTGGTCACACTCCTTTTGATGCAGCTCATGATGCAGTTGGCTTTCTGGGCTGCATGCACACACTGCTGTTTCATGTTCATTTTTTCATTGGCTCACACTGCAAAGTCCTCTGCAGTGCTGCTCTGACTGTCTTCTCTGCCCAAGCTGGAGGTGTGCCTGTGATTGCTCCGGCCCATATGTAAGTCCTTGCATTTGATATGGCTAAACTTCATATGGTTGACATCTGCTCATCTGAATTTATGGCAAATCATATGACATAACTTGCAAAAGCAGGGGGTTAGATTGAATGAGTGAAGAGGTTCCTTTCAATTCTACATCCCTAAACTAAAATAAAAAAAATGATAATTTAAAATTCATATATAAACCTAGTAGATGGGGAAAGCTATTTTGAAGTACAGCTACAACAAATTGCAGTAGCAGGTATTTCATCCAGATATGCACCATTGTGTAAACCCATTTCCTCATCTGCTGGAGCAGGATCATAGGACCTCCTTGTTTGTAACTGCCTATATCATACCCTGTTTTAAATTTTTGTTTTTCTTCCAAGTTGTTTTTTTTTTATTGTGGTACTGCAGGTTAATATGATTGGCATTAATAATCTGCAAATATTGTAGAATAAGTTTCTCTAACTTTAAAAGTGACAAAAAAGTGACAGAAGAACTGTATTAATCAGAGTTCTATTTTTCTGACAATGAAAGCTCAGCAAAAGCCCTTCAAACTGGCAAAATGATCCATGGCTATTGAAAAAGTGCTTCAAAACTTCAGAGAAGATAGGAAATTGTATGAATTTAAACCCCCTTCCCTGCATTTTCTGTAAGGTCTGAGAATCAGTCTGGTAACCCTCAGTGTACTTAAAAACAGGTTTTTAATGTTCTGCTACTGACCTGTGACACCCTGTGTATGCCAGTACCTCTTGAATCCAAGACAGGGGACAGCGAAGGACAGGAAGGGAAAGACAGGGATCAGCAAAGCATATGTACCCTACAGACCCTGCAGTGGGGGCAGCTGTGCACTGGCAGAAGTCCTCTTTGTAAGATTTTCAGAGGCTTGTCTTGTGCTCTGTATCACAGTCATATATTAGTATAAGTAGTATAATTGTGTCCTTATCAGGAGTGTACATAGTCATGAAGTTTATAGTTCTCTGGTCAAAGGAGTCCAATAGAAGTTGTGTGGTTTTGTACTCAACACTGAATATGCGGTGTTATATCAGCGTTTCTGAAGGTCATAAATAATAGCACAGGTATTTCACATGCTGCATATGCACCTGATATTGTGGGAACACAACACAGATTTCGTAAGTTTAGAAATACAAACTAGCTTTCTTTTTTTTTTTCATTAACTCATGAAAACCATGAATTACTAAATATACATGGTGACTGAGGCATGGCAAGTCATCTCAAGTTTCTGTGGAATGACACAAAGTAGAGGAATTCAAACCTCATAATTTCCCAATATATCTATTTCAGTGTAGCAAAAAATGCCTAAACCAGTGTGTTGCTAAAGACTAACACACTTTAATAGTTATTTGTATACCTCAAGGTGGTTGAAGGGCAAGCAATTCAGTTGCTGTAATAGCAAAAGTCATTAACTCATGAAAAGGTCTCAGTGAACTAGGAAAGAAATAACCATAGAAGTAATTTTGCAGGGCAAAAGTAGATATATTTGATTTTAATAGGTTTTGTTAACTCAAAAGGTAGGCAATTTTACTGTATAATTATTATCCCTAATGTTTATAGAAACTTCCCAAATCTCTGAGGCTCCTGAAAAGGCCTGCTTTCACTGGTGTGAAAAGAACCATCTGTGATAGAGGTCTCAACAACCATTGTTGAAGAGCAAGAAACAATGCCACGCTAGTTATAATAAGAAAGCTCTACAGTATTGCAGAGCTTTGTTTTCCCATGATGTAATAATCTATACTGTGGAAAAAAACCCAAACCTTGATATGCATAATTTTTCTCTAATTCTATCAGTACTTATAGCCAGCCACTTCTTCACAGATCCTGCTGCTCTACAGTCAGTCAGAGGTTTCTGGATGAAATACTATTTTCTTCCCAATTGTCTTCCACAAGAGGCCAAAAGGCTCTTACTCTACAGAAAGATGTTGGAGTGATCTTACTAAAGCTATAAACTGAGGCTCAAAAGTCTCATTAAAAAATAAAATA
The DNA here is from genome assembly GCA_032466535.1 of Forpus xanthops. Taxonomy (NCBI): domain Eukaryota; kingdom Metazoa; phylum Chordata; class Aves; order Psittaciformes; family Psittacidae; genus Forpus; species Forpus xanthops. Next base: position 2,612 of record JASSUY010006760.1, read on the forward strand.
AAATTTATCAAACAGTGCAAGGAAATTCACATAAATATTTAATTATGTTCTTTGTGTGCATTACATTAATGACCCCAAGAAGCATCAAACTCCCATTTTGGCTAAGTGCAATGCAAACTTACAGAAACAGCCTGTGACACAGACAGATGTTACAGTAATTACAGCAGCAAGTCCAGCACTGAGGAAAGAAACAGTGGGAGTGGAGACAAGTAGTTAAAATAGATAATGGTATATGTACTAGGAGCCTACAGGGTATATCTTTGTAAACAGAGAAAAAACTAGTTCAAAAAAGTACTGCTGATACATATGCAAAAAGAAGAATATTCTGTTTGTCAAGCATCAGCCCTTCCCCCTGGCATGTCCTGTTCCTCTGATCCTTTCTGTGAGCAGCACGCTGGCTATATGGCCTGCAGTCCTGACATCTAATGTCAGTATCTCTCCAGACCTGACTCACTGCACTGCTACAACTTTTAGATGTCTTTCACGTGCTTAACTCATAATGAGAACAAACAGCGTCCTATAAAAATTGAGTTTCTATGTTTCTTCAAAACTCAACATTACAGTGATTCTTCTGTATCATGTTCAAGGCACATTTTGCAAAGTTATCCATATTGTAATTATTTTTTATATGTTCTACTGTGTATTTTACACAGAGATGTTCTTGTTTAATTTAATGTTTCTTTTAGCAGGTTAATTAAACCAGTAGAAATACATTTTTTTCCAGAGTACATAAGGCTTATTTTAGTTTGGTTTGGGTTAATTAAGAGGAAATTTGAGCTAAATGAAACAAAACAAAAGAAGAAAGAAATTAAAGCAAAGGCTAGTCTCTATGCTAAATTTCTGTCAGCATAACTAAGTAAATTAGGCCTGTTAAAAGCCACAGAACTAAGCAACATGGCTATCCTAGCTGAAGCATTGTTATATAGATTTACCAACAGTGTTCTTTACTGCATAGTTCATTTCATTCAGATACAAACTCTGACAAATTGTGAAGTTGTTATAAATGAAAGTAATTTCAAAAGTCGAAATTGGAGTAAATTGAAATTGGTATAAATGGAAAGCTCTGCATGTTTGCTGGTACATTTTTTCAGTATGGACAGGCTATCGGATTATAGCCCTTTATAACCAGGATTTAGTGAGCAAGAAGTCTCAAAACCAAAAGGAAACTGGTTTTGTTCCCCTGATGATACCCACCATTGCAGGATGTTGTATAAACTGGAGGAATAAAGAGTTTTGAAAAGTGGTTATTATGGCATATGGGTTAATATTAAACAACAGGAATCAGCTACAGTAACCAGTGTAGGAAGCCTGAGAAGCACAGGCAGCTATAAACCCTGAGGTTTCTAGCCAAGGCTGTCCCAGAAAGTCCCTCCATGCAAGCTCAGTTTGTTATATGTCAGTAGCCTGTGCTAAAGAGAGTTTGCTACAGTGGTATGTAACATTGTAGTGGCAAGTACCATTGCTCTTATGCTGAATGAGACATTTTCAAACCCAGTCTGGTCTGCAGTAGTGTAGAAAGTGATTACTTAACTCCATCAGCAGCCTGTAGGTGAGCAGGGGACAGGTGACAAACCAGCCAGAGGCAAAGGGGCAGGCCCTTAACGCTGAGGATGGCAGAACACATCTCCCTCTGTCCCCTCATTACTCTGTAGATTGCTTGCATTTAAATAAAGCCAGAACTTTGCAGGTCTTCAGAAGATGTATTCATCTAAGAGTGCTTCAAGTCCATTTTCACATCATGATTTCCAAATAAGTATTTCATTTGCTCTATATAGCTTCTGTCATTTGTCCTGTCCTGGGAGACTTGCTTTGCCATGGCAATTTTCCTGACAGGAGGTGTCAACCTACGTCTAGCTCAAATCTGGTTTTAAAGACTCAGGCCAATATATGCAACTACGTATGCACCTAAATGTTTATGCATAAAAGTCTGCATATATAGAATTGTAGAATCATAGAATGTTTGGGGTTGGAAAGGACATTAAGATCATCAAATTCCAACCCCCCTGCCATGGGCAGAGACGTCTCACACTAGACCATGTCACCTAAGGCTCTGTCCAACACTATTTATCTCCAATTTTTTTCTGCTACATATGCATAAAGATATTTGTATAATCAACATGATCTGTCAAAATCAAGTGTTAGGCAATTATATTCTGAAGAAAGAGAGTCTCTGTGGTAGTTTTTAATAAGATGACAAATAAGAGATTTTATAAGTCAGGTTGTCCACGTGTTGACGTTTGGGCAACAATTTAAATGTTTTTGAGGTATTGACAAACACTGCTGCTGTTTCTTAAGCTGCAATGAAAGCTCCTTTCTGTGGCTTAACTGTATGCAACCTGATTTCTGCCTTTTTTTTTATTTTTTTTTTTTTATGATAATCAAAAAGTATGAACAAGTTCAAAATTTAAATGTTTTTTTGAAATAGAAGGGAAAATTGCCTGGAGAACTAGGTTCTTACCCATAGTCAGGGGAAATGTTTGCATTGACATTTGAAACTTTGGCTTCAGACCTTCAAGGGACTTTGGATGAAGCAAACAGTTCTATCAGATAATAAGAAATATGAACATGGGTAGAGTTGACATGAATTAATGCAGCGACGGCTCACAGATTGATCATGTTTAATTTTCATAGCATCAAAAGAAAGTTGTAAAACTCTACTTGTGGTTTTCTGAAATAATTTGTAGTGGAGGGAGATATCAACAGTTTGGCTTTGAAAGTTTGTGATATTTGATAGAGGCAAAAAATATCCAAGTAACAGCTGTAATTTACATGCATGAAAATGATTATGGAGCTCTTACAGACTTGTTTTCAAATTTCTAGAAGCCAAAGAAGTTAATAAGATTACACCATTTTGGTTAGAGTGGAGAATGCTTCATAATGTCACCCAACATAACATGTGTAGACATGCTCTTTGTTCCTGTTTCTTCATTTCCTAATTGCTTTTTCTCTGTATTGTATAATACACATGACATAGTAGGTCAGCAATAGAGTAAACAGCGTGGGGTAGAAGGGGAAGAAACTTGTAAACTATTGCATTTCACACCCGTCACAAACAATATCAAGTATATTTCCATGGGCTATATATGAGTATCATTTCATGAGCCTGGTCTTTGGTGATGTTATTTGGTTTGCAGATCCTAAAGATAGACTGGTAGCTGAAATCAGGAAGTTGGTGGTAGAACTTCATGATCTTAAGGTCCTTTCCAACCCTAACTATTCTATGATTCTATGATTCGATGAGTGCAGAGACTTTTCTGCTGTATTCCATTTTTCCTGTTTCTGTAAGAATGTTATGCATTCAGAAGGGACATCTGTGAAGTAAGTCATAGACCCTGGCTGTATTTCCATCCATTGCTTTCACTGCTCCCACACAAGATATATTTTCCCAGACTTCTTTTTTTATCTCTAAAGAAAGAACATCACGGTATTATTATAATGTGGACTTAGTAAAACATATGGGAAGTATAAACACTGTGTATGTATGGTGGTATATCAATAATCAGGGAAACATCACTGCGCAGTGTTGTGGTTTAACCCCAGATGGTAACTAAGACCCACACATCCACTCTCTCAGCTCCTCTCCACTCATCCTCCAGGCAGGACGGGGAGGAGAATCAAAAGAATGCAAAACCTGTGGGTTGAGATACGAAAAGTTTAATAACTGACATAAAATCAAATATAGAGATAATAAAAAGCCAAAATAACAATTAATAATAATGGAAAAAAGTAAAAAAAAAAAAAGAAAGAAAAGAAGAGAAATGAGAGTCCAGAAAATACAAGTGGTACACAGTGCAATTGCTCAGCAACCGCTGATCAATACCCAGCCTGACCCAAGCAGCGATCGATTGATCTCTTCCGGGTAACTCCCCTAAGTTTATATATTGGGCATGATGTGCTGTGGTATGGAATACCCCTTTGGCTAGTTTCAGTCAGATGTCCTGTCTCTGCTTCCTCCCAGCTTATTGTGCCCCTCCTCACTGGCAGAGCAGGAGCCCGAGAAGTCCTGGACCAAGGTAAGAATAACAACTAAACAATGGTGTGTTACCAGTGTTATCAGTGTTGTCAGACTAAAGCCAAACCACAGCGTTGTACTAACAACTAGAAAGAAAGTAAATTCCATCCCAGCCAAAACCATGGCACCAGTTACACTTCATCTTATGATGAGATTGGGTATTGTGAGCAATAATTTTCCAGTCTATGACTCTCTTTGGTCCCTTGCGATATTTACAATTATTAAAAAAGAGAAAAAAAGATAAAAAAGAAATAATACTTTTTTGCACAAGGAGTAGTATGGCCCAATTTTCAGCTATGAATTAGTGAGTTATATTATTTAGGGTTCCTTCACTGGTGTCAGCAACAATATTTGTGGTTAGCCCTCATCTACCCTCTGAGCCACCCCAGGAATACAGTCACATGCTACATTAGTTTTCTCTTTTTGTTACAACTAGCCAAGAAATTGTCAGATAAAATCTGGGTAGACACACCATAAGTTCAGACTTCCCATTTGGATATTTTGTTGTTGCTCAAGCATCATTTTTAGACTATGTCATGGTTTAAGCCCCTCAAACTCACGCAGTTGCTCTCTCACTCACTCCCCCTTCTTTCTTCCCCAGTCCCAGGGGGATGGGGAGGAGAATCGAAAGAATGCAACTCCCACAGTTTGAGATAAAAACAGTTTAGTAACTAAGATATAATACAAATCACTACTGCTACCACCAATAATAATAATGACAAGGCAAATACAAGGAAAGAATACAAGAGCTCACCAACTAATTTCCACCCAGCCCAACCAAGCAGTGCCCCCCATCACCTGATACCAAGCTTGACTATGCAGTGCACCCCCCTTCCACCCCTCTGGGTCTCTGCTCTACGTTTCTACATCCTGGGCATGGCATGCTGTGGTATGGAATACCTCTTTGGTCAGTTTGGGTCAGATGCCCTGTCTCTGCTTCTCCCCAGCTTCTCCCAGCTTCCCCTCCTCCCTGGCAGAGTATAAAACTCAGAAAGTCATTTGCCAGCCTAAACATTCTAAGCCATAACTATAAACACTGGTGTTATCAGCACTGTTCCTAAGCCAAAAATCAAAACCACAGTGCTGCACTAGTTACCATGAAAAAAAAAAAATTACTGCTGCTGCTGAACCCATGACAAATAGCCACAAGGACAATCTGAAGAGCTATTGGCTCTTCTTCTAATTTGAAAGTTTGCACACAGCCACATTAGGCGTCCTTGCTTTGTGATCCCTAGCCCCCTGCTTCTAGTTCTAGATTTAATATGAATATTTCTTTCTAATGGAAGATACAAGGTGTTAGCAATTTATTTGGAGAAGGGCTTCTGGTAATAGCTATTGCCCTGGATACAGCACAAGCTACTGTACATATAGTATCTCTAGTCCCACAAAACCTGGCTTAGCCTGGTGTGCATTTAGTTGAGGTTTCTTAGCTCAAGGTTTACATCATGGCACTCTATTGTGTGGCACAGTCGTGGCCTTAGGCAGACTTCCACAGGCATATGTGAAGGGAGGGGGGGCTTTACTGCAAACCAGTACAGTAAACCACATCTTTAATTTCACTTTGGCACTGTGGGCCACCCTTCCACTCCTCAGGTCTCCCAGTACATGTGGCGCCATCCTGCCCCAGACCTGTACAGGTGCATGAGGAAAAGGAAGAGGCTGCATGTGTTCTTTTCCCTAGTTGGCAAACCTTGCACTGCAAGCCAGGATTTTGCCTTGAGCGTCTGTTCCAAGAGAGAATATCATGCAAATGAAAGCAAAGTCTTTCATTCCATCATGTCATTAAATAATAATCCCAAAGTAGAAATTATGTACGGCGTCTGCAAGATTTATTCTTTATATTAAACATTGTCTGGTTTTAATGTTCACTTGTAAACCCTCTGGCTTTCATTGCAATAAAATTAATCTTCAAAGTTCTGAAGCAATATGAAGTTTCCCAATGCTCCTTATAAACCTCACCCAGTTTCGAAGGTGTCTGATTTCAGAAGCTGATTACTAGGCTGATTAAAATATCTTTACTCACCTGTTCGAGTTGTAAACTTATCTCATCCTAAAAGCTGTATTTTCTGCATGGAGAGAAACTGACTGACTGCGAGTGCTGGGAAAGTATTTGTCTACTGAATGAGTGACTGAGGAGATTCAAATCAGTTGCCTTTAATAATGTACACAAATAACATGTTGCCTATGTACTTTGTTTATATTTGTCTTTTTCTACTCATGTTTTTATTTGCATTAGAGTTATGCCTGATATAAACCAAGACAGGCAATGTGTCTGCGCATGCAAAGATACATTCTCTTTCCCAAAAGAATTGTTTATTTTCAGACAAAAAGTAAGATGTGGGTGCAACCAATACAGAAGGAGAAGAGAGGATAAACATACAACTGAAAAAATAATCCAGCTACATAGGTAAGGAGTACCTAATGGCTTTGATTAGATTAATTTGTTTTTAATTAGTTATATAACTCTTGCTTGACTCACACACATCGTGTTTGAAGAGTTGTCAGCTAGGAAACCCATCTCCCCGTTTGCACGTTTCATCTGGAAAATGTTTAGAAATAATATATAACTATATGGTGTTATTTTAATGAAGAGTATTTTTTTTCTCAACAGTCTTTTGCTGTGCAACACTGTTTCTCTCATTGCTGGCCCTCAAATCTTATTCCAAAACAACCAGAAAAGTGTGCAGGCATTCACATCGCTTTATTTTACTGGGATACCAAGCTCTGTGAGTTGCAAATGAATTGTATAAACAAAGAAATAGTCTATTCCTATGTGTCAAATGTAAGCATAGAAATCGATCAAAGACATCCTGACTGGCTACTTCCCTCAAATTCCTCCCCCATATAGGGGGAAATGGAAACTTTGCCATGCTGCATATAAAAACTCTAGAGGAAAAAAAAACATGAGATTGATGGGATGACATCTCTAGCAAACTACATGTAAAGCTCTACATGAATAAAGTTGCTAACTACAGCTTCAAGCCCTTATTTAGTAAGATGCTATAGGCACCCATATGGTTGCTCTAAAGCTTAATTCCTGTTTCCATGCTTGTATTCCTAATTAGTCATGTGTAGTGCTTTGCTGAATTGGGGCCAATAAGAAGACATTGCTGAGTAACTTCAATGCATTTAATCAGTATCAGAGATCTGAACTGCATGACTTTATTTGGTTTAAACTGTTCTAAAAAGCACATCACAGTATTCTTGATGAGTCTCCTACTTGCTCCTTTTAGAGTCTTGTTCCTTTGGGTCCTTGAATGCTTAGGATGGGAATAATGTGTGTTACATACTACTTTATCAGGGGGTTTGTTAGGGTTTTTGATTTGTAGGTTTTTCTGTTTGTTTCAGTTCTTCAGGGTTTTTTTTTGGTTTTTTTTTTTTTTTTTGTTTGCTTGTATATTATTGGCTAATTCCTTTTCCAGAAACTTAAAAAGAAGAAAAAGAGAAGAGAAAAAAAAAAAAAAAAGCATTCATGTTTGATTTGGGAGGAAGCCAGTGTCAACGTGACCAATGATGGGAACAATGACGATATGCTGGGTGTGTCTTTCAAGTTCTGGAACATGTAGAAGCCTGTTAAATGGGGCTGAGAGAACCTGACAGAAGAGCTCACCTGGCAGCAAAACTCACTGTAGGGAATAAGGGGTAAAAAAACACCCAACAACAAAACTTGTCAGGTTTTGGAGATCTCTGCTTTCTGCACAAGTCTCAGAGCAGCAAAAGTAGCTACTGCAAATGAATATTCTGTACATCCCTGATATGAAAAAGCATGAGATTGTCTTTTTTGCTCAGTAGTCTCCCTAGATATTCTTTGCTCTCCTTAAAATGACTCATAGGTTTGTTTTCCTTCATCATTAAATACTTCATAACTTCCGTTGTTTCATTTTGTGTAAGGAAAAGCTACCAAAGGCATGACCTCTATTACTTTTCTGTGAATTTACTATTCACTGAAACTGTTGGCTTGTCTACCAGATGATCTAGTTGTAACTGAATTGCAGTATATACTGTATACCCTCTGTTTATCCTACTATGACCACTTAAAGACAAGAATGTCCTGTGAGGTTCCCACCTCATTTAGTATTGTGCAAGTGCTTCCCTCCTCCAGTTCTGCTTGCCTGTGTTCCCCTCTTCCAGTCTCAGCAGGTGAAAATAGTTTCCACTATGCAAACTCAGTAGTCTGTTTCTCTATTGAAACTGAAACAGGGTATGGCTATTATACCCAAGCCAAAGTCTGACTGTGCTTTCTTGAATGTAGCTGGGATAAGATAACAATAGCAGCTGAAAGGTGTTGCCACAGATTTCTGATCAAGCTGAAGGTGCAGAATTTTGGCTTATTATGAAAGCATACACTGAAGTTTCATGGTTATATGCTCAAATTTGTATCCCATGCAGGTATTTATTCCATGGTGCTGTCAGGTCTATTTTTTTTATTATTTGGCAGTTCCATCTAAAGTAGCAATGCTTATTGCACCTTTGTTTTGATGTGTTCATATGCCCTAGTTGCCAATAAGTGCTGTTAGTTGCTCCATGACCTGGCCAGAGGATTTGGACTGTAATTAAAATAGGTTTTGTATTTGGTACCAAGTAAACACTATGGGTTCACCTAACTAGGATCAAAAACATAAAAAAGAGATGCAAATTAACTTGCTCTAAAAATGTAGTACAAGCAAGTTATGTTTACCACAGATTTGCATGGATCTCACCTATGTGTTAAACTGATGAGTTTTGCCACCTCTTCCAGATAAGGTAGACTTTTCAAGTAACTTCTAAGTTAATCTAGATTCAACATCATCTCACCTATGTGTTAAACTGATGAGTTTTGCCACCTCTTTCAGATAAGGTAGACTTTTCAAGTAATTTCTAAGTTAATCTAGATTCAACATCACTGAAACAATCAAGTCATCCTACTGATCATGTTCATGTCAGACTATTATTTCTGGAACAAAATAACAAATCCTCTTTTTCTTCCTTTTTTTTTTTTTTTTATCGAAGCAGAGGGAATTTAACTTGAAGACCAGAGGATATAATGCTTAAAATGATAGTCTTCTATAAAAGCAGATGACTTGAGAGCTATGAACCAAGAAGCTCAATTAAACATGGAAGGAATGAGCTAGAGAGAAACAAGCCAGGGAAAACTAAACCATAGTAAAAATGCATCTTATAGTAACGCAGAAGAAGGACAGAGAGTGTAACCCTAGATGGTAATTTAAAACTTGTTCTGTACTGAGCATCACCAAAACTTTTATTGGAAGGTAGAATTCCAAATGACTACACCTCTTCCATCTTTACTCAACTCTTGTGGTTTTAATTCTGTCTTTGTTAATGTGTTTAAAACAAAACCAATGAACCTAAGGCTCCATCAGATTTCTTAAACAGCTTGAAATCCAAGGTATTGTGGCAAATTAATATTTCTGAATAATATTTAGCTCCTACACAAACACCCCCATCCTCTCAACTCCCAAAACCTCTCTCCTGAAGAAGAGAGCAGCTGAGCTTTAAATCTTGTCACCAGCACTGACATATTTGCTATGGTCATTCATTCAGAATGAATAAAAATATCATAAACAAAGGACTATAAAAGTACAGTGCATAACAATAGTATTTTGAATCTCCCTTTTTCTTATTTTGAATCTCCCTTTTTCTGTCCATCCATCTCTCTTTTGCTGCACGCACTGTCATTCTTATTTAACCCACTATATTAGCTGCCTGAGTTGGACTGCCAAATGACAGGCTGGAAGGAACCTTGGAAGACTTGTGCTTCAGACAGGGTCAAAACTGTCAGGCTGCTCAGAACTTTACCAGCTCCACCAAAGGTGAGAATTCCTTGGCCTTTTCTCACAGTCTGCTTCAATGCTTAGTTATTCTCACAGTGGAAATCCTTTCCTGATATCCAGATGCAATCAGTTTTCATTTGATCTATGCCTACTGTCTTTCACCTATGTGCCATTGTGTAGGGTCTGGCTTCATCTCCTTGATGCCTGTGGGTACTAGAAGGTACTGGTCAGTCCTGTCCCTACTACAGGCTGGACCAGCCCACCTCCCTCAGCCTCTCCTCAAGGCCAGGATCTCCAGCCCCAGCTATCACAGTGGCCCTATGCTGAACTTTCTTCAGTTTATTAGCATCCTTACTGTTCTGGGGGGCTAAAATTGAGTGCAAGAATCCAGATGTAATCTAACAAGTGCCAAGTAAAGTGGAATAATCACTTTCCTTTCTCTGTTTGCTAGAGTCTTGTTGATAGAGCCTGATATGCTGCTAGCCTCCATCACTGCCAGAGCATGCTAGTAGACCTGACCTCTGGAACAACTTTAAGTGATAGCTTAAAGTGATTTAGTAATTAATGATTTAATTGTTCTCCTCTCAGTTCACAGTATTTCCCAGGTCAGTACAAGTGAAACTGAGTGCAGAATATGCAAGCCCTTAGCAGGAAGATGCAAACATTATAATTCACCTGAAAATCATGGGTTCTTAGATAAAGACAGCAGAGATACTTATAGCATATGTGTTTCTTTGTCATCTTATATTAGATGATCCAGCCAGTGTGAGCCTGAAAGACAACTTCTGGGAATCTCTATCAGCCACTTGGCCATTGCATCATTTAGACTTCTTACTGCTCAACCTGGAGAAGAGAAGGCTGAGTGGAGATCTCAGAGCAGCCGTCCAGTATTTGAAGGGGGCCTATAAGGATGCTGGGGAAGGACTCTTCATGAGGGACTGTAGTGATAGGACAAGGGGTAGTGGATTCAAACTTAAACAGGAGAAGTTTAGATTGGATCTGAGGAAGAAATTCTTTCCTGTAAGTGTGATGAGGCACTGGAATGGATTGCCCAGGGAAGTTGTGAACGCTCCATCGCTGGTGGTGTTCAAGGCCGGGTTGGACATAGGTGGCATGGTTTAGTGGGAGGTGTCCTTGCCCATTGCAGGGGGGTTGGAACTAGATGATCTTAAGGTCCTTTCCAACCCTAACTATTCAATGATCCTATGATTCTATGATAATACTCTTTTGTACTGATCACCAGAATTTGGAACACCATTCATCCTTTTCTATAGTGGATGCTTTTTGATGTGTTTAAGTTAACATTTCAGTGGATTAAAACTCTGTGCATTTTTTAGACCTTTTGTCTAATATTTATACTATTTTATAATGCAACACTGATTATACTGATGATATGAACTAACTGGCCTGTGAACTGATTTGCTCGTTAAAGGCTTTCAGACATGCAAATATGTATGATTTCAGTCAGCAATATAAGATGTCATAAAGAGTTATGACCATGCAACCAGGAATATGAAGTGGGACATGAGGCTTTCCTACATAGCTCTATGAATATATCAAAAGCCAGCCAGATGTCTATTTCAGTAAAGCATTGCAACACATGAATAAAAATCTTACAGCTGGATTTTTTTTTTTTTTTTCTGAGTAGGAACGGATTGCAGTTATTGCAGAAATAGTCAACATGATTTTATTTTTTGCATGCCTATTAGTGACCACAGTTGAAGTCTACCTCAGCAATTACTACTTTTATATTATCTTCCTTCATCTAATTTTTGTTCAAACTAATGCTAGTTTATTACATTTCACTACAGATTTATGTGTGTATGTATGTGTTTGTGTATGTCAGACAGGTAAGGAAGAAGGCAATGCAATTCTGCTAATGAAATGTCAAAATGAAAATCAGTGTTAATGAACTATGTCATGTGAGAGAAAATTGTTGAAAGATGATGGTCTATTGCAGTTATTTTTAATCAAATAGTGGTTTTGGTTTGTTTTTTTGGTTTTTTTGTTTTTTTTTTTTCTGGTAATGTGCAAGTTTTGGTTCTCTCTCTTTTTTTTTTTTTTTTTTTTTTTTCCTGTAGAAATGAGTCTTCTGGAGCTGAGGAAGATTCTTTCCAGCCCAAATTCCCTCTTTGCAAAACCCCTAGAAGTACCTAACTTTTTTTCCCTCTCTGTTTTTCAAGTACCAGTAGGGAAGTTTATAAATTCAGATTTTTTTCCTATGAGAGTCTGCAACAATATGAAAACTCACCAAACACCAAAATTGAGAGAATTTTACTTTCCAGGGTGACTTGAGTGAGTTATATTTAGAAGCCGAATACCTTGTTTCTGCTCAATTGCTTCTGTGGCCTGGGCTTCCATGATAATCTCTTATTGAATTGTTGCAAGGGAACATAGATATCCCTCAGTGTTCTAAATAATGGGAAATATCTCTCTAAGAAATCTGGAACATGGAACAGAATGAAAGCAGGCGGTAGACAAACACTGCTATGGCTAATTAAATAAGCTATCTTACAGTGGGCAGTGGGCAGCTCTAATAGACATCATGGCACCTTCTCTTTAACAACTGCTTAAGATGCCAAAGACCAGCAGTCCTGTCGAGTAAGCAGTCTGAATTGCTCATTGTTCTTTCATTTCTCTTTTAATTTTCATCTTCTTTTCCTCATAGTAACTTCTATATCAGATTGCCTGAATAATGCTCATAGTTCCTTATCTTTGCAAAAATACATTCACAGAGCACCAAAGCCAAGAGGATCATGTAGAAAGTAACCAGGATTACTTTCTGTAGTACAGATTCAGGATTCGAACCACTGGAAGGAAGAAAGGTCTTCCTAAGGATTCTGAGAGATCAGTCACTAATGTTAGAAATCGCAGGAGCCCACAATACCCAAGCATGCAGTCCAGGAAAAGCTGTAGAATTTTTTGAATGAGAAAGCAATTTAACGTATTTTCATATGGAAAAAGTTTGCTTCACCACAGACTGAAACTTTGAAATTTTTGCAAAAACCTTCACTCATCAGTCAAAATAAAGAAAATAAGCTGTCAGCATGTCGTGGTTTGAGGCCCCCCTCAAACAGTTCTGCACACTCCCCCCTCTTTCTTCCCCAGTCCCGGGGAAATGGGA
>JASSUY010006760.1:15689-37475 GCA_032466535.1 Forpus xanthops
TGGACATCTGCTACTGTAAGTTAATAAAATCATTGTTGCTTTTCCTGCAGAGTGAGTTTAATTGTTCTGTAACTAGGTTGGGTGCACAATGCAATCCTCCCCATGGCTACATACATTTATTTAAATTGCCTCTGAAGGTGACAGTGATATACGATAATATGAAATTTGTGTTGATCAACAGCAAACTCCCCACAAAACAGTAAGTACAAGCAGAGCAATAATATGAACAAATCTTTCCGCTAAATAAGCTGGTGGGTGGAAGATCAGGTTTTGAATACTAAGAATGCAATCAGTTGAAGTGCTGAACTATAGGTATTCTTGATTAAGATGTGATTCTAAGTGAAAATTGAAAGAGGCTGCCTAGAGTGGAACATATTCTCTGTTAGGGAAAACTGTCATGTATTTATTTTAATTACAGTGGCTTCTAGGTAAAAACTCCTTTTGACAAAATTTTCTTGAAAATGAAGTGTTATTTTTCCGCAAGCAGAGTCAAGACAAAAAATGACTGACTGGCAAGTGAACATTAAGAATATGAAATAATGTTTAATAACATACTTGAAATAAAGATTGTGTAATTCACAATGCTGAGGATGTCCACACTCATCTCTACTAGTATTAAAGTTGCACAGCTTTTCAAGTACCTGACTGCACTGGTGCCATAAATAATACCATTGAAGTTGGTGTAACTGATGATCAGCTACTCACAGGTGTGTACTGTCCCAATGTAATTTTTTTTTTAACTCTTAAAGAGCTTCTACCTTAAATGACGATTTGAATGTTTCCATTATTCTCAATAATATATTATGCATCCTGTAGTTTTCTTTGTAGCACTGTGGTTTGGCTTCTCAGCAATCATGATCAATATATCAGCTAATAACAATTTGAACGTTTTATGGTTATTCTATAAAATTTTCTGTGCCTTTTCTCTGGTGGGGTGATTTGATTGTTTGTTTTTTTTTCCTCCTAGAGACATGAATTTCTACCTGGGCTTTAGCAACTTCTGCTTTAGTTTCCATTGCAGGCAACCAGTGCACATATCAGATGATTTGTTTTGACAGCATCCCGCAATCCAGAGTAAGTTACTGGGGTCATATATAGCAACTTGTGAGTAGTGGGAAGTCATGTGTTTTTTTCACTGAGTGAAACAAAAAGTAAAAACACAAATAACATACTCACACAAACAGTTTTTCCTGGATAAGTGATTGTAGATATCTATTAAGGCATGCTCCACATAGTATCCACTGTGCACAGTAGCAGTATTTTGTGGTTATGCTGGGTTAGTTTACACTTCAAAGTGAGATCCAGATCTTTAGGAAATGGTTTCATTAGCTTATACCATTTCAAATATCCTGGAAATAAGAAGGAATTAATATTTCCTGTTGTCAAGGAAAAGGGGTTATTGACACAACCCTGTTCCTTGAGCTGCCTTACATGTCTTTTATAGGTAAGACCCTGCACTTCAACGGGCAGTACCCAGTGAATAGAAAATGAATAATAGTGTGTGGGGGAAAGATTTCTATGTAAATTGGGATAGTTTCCAAAGTGACTCACCCTAAATCATAACAGAGATTTTGATCCCTTGAAACTACACATTGTGCCAGAATTGCACAGCTGAGCTCTCTCACCCTCTGTTGTTTCACAATCCCACTCTGAGCAGTTTACAGAAAATAATCATGGTAGTGCTCCACCCTGAAAATGAAATATTGAAATCAACCTGAGGTTATGTGAGGGAATTCTGCTAGCCTGAACAGTGAAAACATTGAAACCAAAGAAGGAAGCACCTTGCATGCAGGTGGAATCCCCCAGGTCCCCTTGGCAAGTGATGTGACTTTTTACATTATATTTTTACTCTTTATGAGGAACACTGCTAAATGTCACAGGCTTGGCACCTTGTGGGCAGCACAAATGCATTCCAAATCACATTATACACCTGCAAGTGGAACAAGTATTAATACAGAAATGTTTTCAGCAAGAACCCTAGGTCATCTATGATAGAATTATTGAAACTAATCAGAGTGATAACAATACTTCAACAAGCCCACCAATCTGAACTACATGAAAACAGAATACATATGCAGTTCAAAGAATCCAGAGAAGATCCAGGCTGCACACTGTTTTTGCAGGTTGTCTTATAGAAGCATGAAGTCTTTGTTTTTTTGTTTTATTTTGACCTTTATTTGGGAGAATAAAACTTGTGATCTTATATGAGGAACAAGCATAGGAAGAGTCAGGTGTATGAGTCAACTGTTTTACAAGTGCTGATGAAGAGGCTGAGGTTTGCATCATACTGAGAGAAACCTTATTTCGCAAGGGGGCCGAGGTTGTTGTTGAAATGCCTCATCTTGTCAAGGGTCAAGCCTGCAGTGGTTAAAAGAAAATAAATACTTGTTACATGAAATCAGCTATGAAATTAATAAAGTGCAGAGATTGATAACCTTGTAGCTGAAAATTTATCACTAAAAAAGGAAAAGTATGTTTATTAGAAAACAGTGAAATTTTACTCTGAAAGAATTTCTCACATTGCCTTATGTTAAGGGAAATAAGGTTAATCTCCATTCTTATCCTATGTGGCAAAAACAGTGCCCTAGAATAGTAATTTCCAGTGGCAAAATACCAACTTGAGGCTTTTTTTCTTAGATATCACAGACAAATATATCTTATATATCAAATATAGCTTTTATATCACAGACAATTGAGGTCCCGCTGAGTACCAACAAATAAGAGTCAAATTTCTGCTTGCAAGCAGCAGTGAAAAATCAAGTCCTGAAAGAATGGCTGTAAAATAACAAGGAAAATATACGACAAGCTGAGCCAGTCTTTAAAATGTAACAAAGGTCCCCAAAATCCTGGCTTTTGACATCAGTTGATCCTGCTGGAAAAAGCTGGTGATCATAGCAGTGGCTCATGGAGAAACACATTCATGTGACGAAACAGCTAACACAAGTTGTGCCAACCTACACACTCTTTGGCAATATATGCTTATAACTCAGCAAGCATGGACACTGCCATTTTTGTCGAAGCTGGATTTACACATATTTGTGAAGAATCTTGCATAATGCCTGCGTACACCTATGTCTGCAGATCAAAGCTACCTTTTAGAATTGCCAATTGGAAGTGTTTGTGGAAATGTAGAATTAAGAGGGGGAAATATGAAGAAAACTAAGTGCTTTGGAAATATTCTTAGAATTATTTTGAGGAGGTCATCAGCTGTGTCAGCAATTGCTAAATGTTTCATGTTTAGGAAAACAGAGCATCTGAAATTATTTATGAATATACAGACAGTCTTAGCCAGTCCAGATAAAGCTTTAATAAGAAGGCTGAAACCCAGATTCAAGACTAAACTTTTTCACATCTTCACTATTTTGATGCAAGCCTGTCCTGAGTAATCATTGCGCCAAAAAAAAAAAAAATTGCACATTCTAAAACATATACCACTCTGCCATGTATCAGTGTCAGCTTTGACACTTCACTGTGACCTTCTGCTAACTTTTGTCATATTGTCAAAGCGCTGACACCACACAGATACCTCAGCTGAGAAGGGCTGTTCCAGAAGACTTAAGGCTGGAAGCCTTTACCTCCTTTTCACACTGTTTATGTAGGAGCTAAGGGAATGATATAAAGAATGTTGAATGCATAAAACTAGATTAGGGATTTTTTGGGTTTCAGCTTAACTTCTAAAGGAAATGTACATGTACTGTGTTAGAGGACTATTCTGTCCTTATTAATTTCAACAGTGAAGAAGACAGATGCAGAAGATAGTGTTAAACTTCTGTGGGCTTTGTGTGTATGACATTCAGCGGGTGAGGTGGAAAGCCTGTGAAATGGGAGGTTTTGGTTAAAACCATTCTTTTCAGGATTAAAGGCAATCAGCTTATTTGGTTTTATTGGTATTAGCTTGTAAAATAAAAAGCATCTTTCTATAGATACAGTGATAAGAAAATCTCCAGATAACTGGGAGTATTATTTTGATATTTTGATTATTTCCTATTAACAAGCTTCTTGGATTCAATCTAATATTCCCCATGGACTTCCTCCTGTGCTGTGGAGTAAGTAAGACTTGGTAATCATAACAGGTCATTCTAACCTGAAAAATCTGTACTTTATTGAAGTTTAACACCAGTGTATCTGCCATAATTCATATCTTTAAAAGTTAGCTGAATCATGCAACATCAGCCAATCTAATTATATTGACACTTCAGAGTAAATGAAGAACCATTACATGTGTCACAGTTACATATTCTAAGACTAAATGAATTGCAACTCTGGAAGAGCCTATTTATATCCTGCTGTTGAAAAGGGAACTTCTTCATTCCCTCACATGTTAATTTTTGTTATTTATATGTTTAGTGCTAGGTGAGTTTAGTTTGTTTTGGTTGAATGGGTCAGGAATGGTATTTTTATTATATTGGTTTGTTGATGCATGACAATAATAATTTCCTTTCCAACTAAGCAGAAGAATAATATGAACACTAATTTGCCATTCTTCACAAAAAGTTTGAGTTCAGTAAGTCCTCGAAGTATGTGCCAAACTTCAGCTTAGCCGTCAGTGCAGAGTACCTGTCATAGAGAGGTAGTGAGTGAAAGAAAGTTTCCTGGTTAGGGGGAATTCCCTCTGTAGCTATATCTCTTGAATCTTTGCCTCTGCATTCTTGCCTGGAGTATCAATGCATCAGGAATGGGCGGGGAGGAGGCATAGCAAGTCATGAAGGATAAGGAAAGTCACAGTGGCTTGTTGCACTTGCCACTGGTGTAGCATGTTGGCAGAAAGCCTAGAGGTGCCCCATAGTACCTTAATGTGTGTTTGCTCATGGTCTCCAAGAGAGCTGGACTCAAGCTGGCCTGATTCAAAAGCTACGAGTGCACTGATATAGCACTGTCTCTCAGAAGCTCCTGAGCTCTGCCTCTCAGAAGGGCTCATTACTGTAGCATTGCACTGTCAGCAGTTATCCTAGATTGCAGCTTGCCTGAAACTCACATGTGCGTTCATGCCTGCTCAGAGTATGGCAGGTATGTCTCATTGTGCCTGAAATATGCCAGGTAAATGTTTCCGAAATAGTCTCAGGAGCACTAAGCACTGTAAGGCAGAGTAAAGTTCTACTACAATACAGTACATTATTGAATCAGAATCTTTCTGAGTTGCCTTGTCAATATCCTTATAATATAAGGGAGTGTTAGAATCTCTATTTTTTGTGTGGAGGGTGTACCAAGGGGTAATTGCTCTTGGAAGCAGTAGCTCATGTTAGCTCAGCTGTACAAACACTTATGTATGTGATTCATACACCCAAGTTCCTTTCTGGTTCCACAGGACCACTCATGAGTGAAGACCATTTAATATGTGTATCTGCATGATTGATATTCATAGCAAGAGTTCAAAGTTCACCTTTAAAAGCAGAATAAATTTTGAATTTCATTAAAAATATAGATCTGTGGCCTGTCAATCAGATGTACAAATTGATAAATGCAACAGGGAAATGTGGCTTTAACCAAGAAGGTAGGATGAGAAGGAAGTAATTGCTAGTGATTGTAACTCACCCAAGGGCTTACCTCAAGGCAAAGCCTCAGGGCATATGAAATTTTCAAGAAGTCATCATCAACAACTTTGTGTTTTCCAGAGAACATTATTGTTGTTAGATCGCAGTTTCTGAGTCTGGAGCTGAAGAAGGTCACATCATTTAGACAAAATCTATATTTCCTAGAGGTAGAATTTGGTTAGTACAGTTTAGCTTTGAGATTGAGCAATAAAAAAATAAATGAAAGTCTAGACACACTGGTTGCAATTTTCAAAACCCCAACCATGCTGCTGTTTCTTTTCTTGCACCATAGAACTTTGGAAATAGAAATATTTTTAAAGCAATCTTCAAATTAATAAACTATACTGCGTCATTTGCCTCTTTACATTTCTTAATTAAAATATTAAGACAATCTCTGGTAGTTTTCCTAAAGAAGAATGGAACTGAATATAGCTGAATAATGGAACTGAAATAAAATCTGGGTTGGAGATAGCATACACTCATTGCACTTTATGAGGTTTTGAGATTTACTTTCTTTTAAAATAATTTGTTTCCATTTACAGCCCATATATTTAATCTCTGTATTTAAAAACAGTGGGGAAATTCAATATTCTGGACATGCTTTCCAGCATGTGCCATATATAAGAGATAAAATGGAAACATTTGGAAATCTGGGTTAGTGCAACACTAACTTAATTTATAATGATAAATTTGATTTTTTTTTTTTGTGTGGGTTTTGTTGTTGTTGTTGTAGTTTTCAGTTTTTCCTGAGTATGTTTGTAAGAAATTTCACTGGGAGGCAACTTGGCAGCCTACAGTTAGGAATACTCTAGATCCATTTTCTCACCATCTTCAATCCTATGGCCAAAAAATGTCAAAAATAAATTTCTTGATGTATCACCTTTTCTGCTGTCAAGGCTCACTTTTCAGGAGAGTATATTTGTTTACAAAGCACATAGAAGACTGATCCAGTGAAGCAGGCTGTTCACAATTAGCATTCAAGCTGACACATTCTCCAGAAACATCAGGCAAATCATCTTCCCTATGTGCTAAGTAGTTTTCTTGGTCATTTGCTCTCCCTCAGATATTTAACAGCTGTCTCTAGCCACCAATAATCTAGCATAATTTTTCCCTTTTTCTTGGCCTGGCCTCTTCATCTTCTCACACTGGTGCAAATTACACTTTGCATTGCTTCAACATTCAACAGCAATGTCATCATAGCACTTTTATATATCACCCCTTTGTGCATCTTAGCCACGAAACACACATCTTAAAATCTCTTTAATACCTTGTGTCTTGGAAATAAAAAGGTGTCTGTCCATCACATGTCCTTTCTAGAATTTCATTACCACACAAAGAAAGCCCAGGAAAGTCTAAATCCTTGACAAAAGAGAATATTTTAATCCAAGTAGTTCTGCTAAGAACTGCCTGACTTATTACTGAAAGAAAGATTTCTTTGGCGAACAACATCTTGAGAGATTGTATCTGTAAGCATCATCACTAATGGGGCGTCCATTTGTCTTAGCATTATTTTCACTGACTCTTCATTCACTTCCTCTTGTTTGCTTATTGTCAAATATTCATAACACTTTGCTATACCTAGATACATTTCTCAATTGGATGTTGCTACTTTATTACCTAGTCTTAACATATGCACTTTGAAGGAAACCATGCATTGCATGAGTATGATGTGATTTTCTCCTGTTCCTGCTTCTCTCCCTTATCCTCCTAACAGGTAACATCCTTCAAAAGAATTTTTGATTCATCTTTTCTGTAGATATAGCTGTCTTTATTATCAGAGATGATAATGAGTAGGTTAAGTCACTTTTCAGTCTGAAGTCACAGTGTTTTTCTACCTATCCATTTTTTCTGTAACAACTTTTCTTAATGGAAGGAGGGGTAAAATAAGAGAAGTGAAATCTAATTCTGCAAATCACAGAAGTCTCCACAAAGGCTGGAACTTCAGACTCCATATAGATTGGGGGGGGTGGGGTGCAGAATATATTGCAACACATAAGAACATTATTATAAAAGATTATTATATTATATATATAATATATAAAAGTATATAATATATATAAATTATGTATGTATACTATATATAAACAACATAATAAGAATGGAATGCAGTAGAATATACTAGACAAAACTAGACCAAAAGAGAACAGGAGTGTGATGAATGAAAAGATATAAGTTTTATGACATTAAATGACATTACATCACACTTCTGTTCTGTCTGTATATGTTCAGACTAGACTTTATGGATCATATAAGGGGATGAAGCAGCATAGAGGAATATTTATGTTGGATAACGTTGTTAGCATAGAGACCTAAGTTAACTAGCAAGTCAACTATGATTCTGTGGGAAAATAGACAGCTTTACCAAGTATAAACTGGACCAGAAGGCTGACCAGAATGTTCTAAGGGAACCACAGGGGTACCTACTCATGCTACACAAATCCTGTGAAAAAGTATGCCCTGCATACTCCTGGCTGAAATCAAGGACTTCAGGATTCTTCATCTGACTTCATCCCTTTTGCTTGGTGTACATTTACTGAGACAGTAGTGAAAAGTTCACTCGTGGCATAGAAAGGACAAGCTGTTCTCTTCCATAAAGGTGAACATTATTCTTTTCATCACTTTAACTCCAGTATTCAGGCCAAGCAACCAAATTGAGATAAATTTACACAGAGTATTGTCCATGATGAAGAATTAGTTGGGGTATGGAATTGTAACTTTCCCTGTTGCAGAGGTGCTAAGGGGATTCTGTGCCATGATTTGCCAATATATAGTGAAAGATTTTATCAATCAGCATCTTCTAACGGTTATGTTGCCACTTATTGTTTGTCTCAAACCTGGATGGACTAGTATCTAGTGGTGGGGAGGGGGAAATATATGCCTTGTATTATTTTAAAATTGTTAGTGAAGAAGTAAATGATGATCACTGAGCATAAATGATTCTCAGTGATATACAGCTTCTATCATCTTCACCACTGTTCAGTAATATCTTATTCAATGGCAGTTCTACAGATATAAATGGGACAGTGCCAGCGGCTGCATGAGTTTGAGAGCCTCAAACCATGACTGACAGCTCACAGTGTCTGATATTATTTCCCATGAGCAAAGCTGACAATATGTCCTTCAGATACTAAATTGTGACAGAATTTAGTGGGGCACCAGTTAAGGGATACACAAGTTCACAATCTGGAGCATGTTTTCATATGCTATTAAATAGCAGAACATTAGAACATTATGTAAAATCACTTACAACCATCCAGTCTAAAATAAATGTAATGTCGTATGCAGTTTGCAGAGGTGAGTGCTGACCTATTTTTTGATGACAAAGTACTATATGATTGCTTCTGATTAACAAGGTTGGGAAAATAGAAAAAAAAATAGGTTCATCGGGTAGATATCCCAAAGTTTATTTAGGAAGTACCACATAAACTTAATTATATATATTATGTTTGCATAATGTTTTAAAATTATAAAAAAAAAAAAAATATAGTTGAAAAAGGTCAA
Source organism: Forpus xanthops (assembly GCA_032466535.1). Classification (NCBI taxonomy): domain Eukaryota; kingdom Metazoa; phylum Chordata; class Aves; order Psittaciformes; family Psittacidae; genus Forpus; species Forpus xanthops. The sequence continues at coordinate 24,722 of JASSUY010006760.1, forward strand.
ATCTCAAATGAAGAAGTCATTTGAAATGAATAGGCTATATGCTGCAGGATCCAAAAAGCAGACTAGCAGTAATTACAGTACTGCAGGAAAGATCAAGAAGTGTTTCTCATGCCTTTCTGATCAAGACTGTAGCATGATATTAGCAACCTGTGAAACAGCGGGGTACTCATTTAATCTTACTTGGAAGTATGCAGTGCTTATCAACTCAGTCATATTGTCTGTGCTTGCAAAACTCCTCTGTCTCCTGCTATGATAAGGTCTGCAATGGAATCCTGGAGTAAGAAGGTTTCTGTCATTCTCACATGAGCTTTATGCTGAAAAGGAAAGAAAATTTAGTGGTAATATACTTAAGCATTCAAAAGTAAAAAGAAAATATTATATTTAAGGTTTCAAGGGTACGTGTTACGCTGTAGGATTTAATTCTCTCCTTCTATTGCATAAATGAAGACTAAATATTAGGGCTTCATTAGAGCAACACCGTATGAATTTGTTTGTATGAGAATTAAGTCTAAAGGATACAATTACCCCTTGGTTTGCATTATGGGTATTAATTCAAAGCCAAATATGATTTAAGCCACTGTTATTGAATTGTGGCTTTTCAGAGCTGTCTTTAAGCTCTCAAACTATTAATGATCCAGGGACTTCATAGTTGTATATCAGATTGTAACTTTGTGTTTAAAATTGTTTCTTTTAGGAAATATTCTTGTCCTCCCTTTAGCTGAAGAATTAGCTACTTTGTTATAGGGAAATGAGCTTCTTTCCAAAACAGATTCCTCAAAAAGCATTACAAAGTTTGAGTCTCTTTCAGGAACATAATATTGTCTATGACTTATTTATGGTTCTATCTTTTCATATCTGGTATAGAAATATTGGATAGCATTTATTTAAAGTTCAGTTAATCTAATTACGGGGTATATTGCAAAAAAATACATGAAGCTATAAGTCTATGGTTTATTGACAACTGCAGTTCCAAGTCTTCAAAGCAATGTTTCAGCTCAGTAGACATGAAAAGGCTTATATTAAATTGTATACTTAAGCTGATAACTTCTGGATAAGCCACTTACATGGGAATTTAGTTTAAGCAAGTACTTAAATGGTCTGCTCAGCCAAAGCCTTTTCCTTCTCTGAGTCTTCTCCCCCCATGCACATATCAACTGTTCAGAAAGTGTTAGACAAGTATCACCTTGTGCTGCAACTGGAAAAACTTCAGTCCACAGGTAAATTTGAAGAACATGGTGATATAAAGAAGAAAGTGCAATACTAGCTGAATAAACAATAGAAATTACAGTCAGGGAGTAGAACCTATCAGGGACTATTTAAGTTCAGTGCAATGAAAACACTGTAAACTGCCATAAATAAATGAGTTCATTGCTTGTTGAGCCATGTCTGCTTCAGGTAAGTTCTGAATCAAACAACAGTTTTTAACACTGTGGTCAAACTGTAAAAATGACAAAATAATGTTTCAAAAATGCCTATTCCAAATACTAAAATTTATCCACTGAAAACAGCTCTTTAAAGAAAGGAAGCTCCAATTTGGATGAAGTTAAACGTGCATAATGTAATTAATCTATTTAAATGGTAGATGGTGTCCCTGCCATGGCAGGGGGGTTGCCACTAGATGATCTCAAGGTCCTTTCCAACCCTAACTGTTCTATGATTATAAGATTCTAAATATTTCAATAGGTATCAGATGCTTTGTAAAACAAAGCCTAGGGAAGGAGCATTAAATTCAACTAGACTACTCTCATCTGGTTAGTTCTCACTACAGTCTACTTCAGTAATTAAGATTTTACAGGATATTCCTATCTTAGCATAAGAAAAAGTGCATCTTGTCACCTTACCTGTAGACAATGTGTAAAGAAATATAAGCTTGTCTTTTTAACCCACTGCATGAGACCATTACAAGAATAAATTAGAACTTGTAGGTAAAGTCTGCATACTGTCTACAGAGTGTCAGAAATTTGCCTCTCCAGAAATGCCTCCAAAATCACAAATTCTTCAAATAAGATACTCAGCAGCACTAAATAAAATAGGTCTGTTGGTTAATGTTCCATTAAATTTTATATGTACCATAAACCAGACTACTTTGGATGGGAGCCTTAATTAAATTACAGGATTGTCATTCAACTTTATTTCTGGAAATAGATACCTAACAAATTTTATAAGCATGATTTTCATATCTTCTAAGTATCTGCACCTCTTGACTTCTGCACTGATTTAATTAGAAATTGTGTGTGTCTACCACCTCTGCAGGTTTAAATGATAAGAACCTGAATGGATTAGAAACACTTGCCTCACAGCTCACAAACTGTCATGTTATTAATCCACAGCACAGCGACCTCCAAACCCAGCAATTTGTTAAAGTAGCATACCATTATGGTTATCACTATCTGCATCCTCACGCAGCTTTGTACTATGATATACAAAACAAGCAAGTCATTATGTTAATTACAATGCATTTGCAAAGTTGTAGCTTTTCAGGCCAGAAGGGACCATCTTAACCAAATAATAAGTCCACTTGTGTAATACAGATGGTACATTTACCCATAAATTTCTGCATCAACTTTTTGTTTAAGATCAAGTGTAGCTTCTGGAAAGAAGTCTAATAAAACTGGTAAATGACTGCTAATAAAACCATCATGCGGCATGCCACCTCTAAATGCATTCTGACTTCCCTTCATGTCTACACCAATATTGTTAGGTCAGTCATTACATTGTTTCTGCTAACCTATTATGTATTGCTTCATTTACTTACAGGTATCATTTAGTTATCCCACGTATGATGCGCTACCTAATGCTGATGGCATTCTAGGATACACCTGTCTGATTACCGCCTCTATATGCGAGTTTCTCTTTGTTCTTCAGTGCTGCTGCATTTGCAAAAAAACAATAGTCTTCCCTTTTGACATTCCATAAATCTGCTTCTTATGTTTCAGTTAGACACACATTCATCATTAATAAGCATCTTTGTTTATTGTAAATCCATTTTGCCAATTTTGTAAGCCAATAGTTTCACTGTGCAGAAGTGATAGATACTAAATTCACAGAATCATAGAATCACAGAATGGTTTGGAAATGACCCTAAAATCGAACAGTTCCAACATCCCCTGCCACAGGCTGGAGCACCCCCCACTGGGTCAGTTGTTCAAGGCCCATCCAACCTGGCCTTGAGCACTGCCAGGGATGTAGCATTCACAGCTTCTCTAGACAACCTATTCCAGTGCCTTACCACTCTCACAGTAAAGAATTTATTTATTTTCTCAGTCTTTCTTCGTATGTAATCAAATTTAAAAAATGCACTTGCTTCAAGCTTGTGTGCCAATGTTGCACAGAAATAACATAGCAGGCTACTGTATTAGCTTTACCTAAGCCTTAACTTAGCTAAACTAAGAGTCATAATAAGAAAAATGCTTATACTGTAATGCAGTATCTTACTTGCCTGACTTACACCAGCTGCCACTCTTTGCCCCACAAGGGAAAAGATAAGGAGAGAATAAAACTTCCACTTCAAAGGCAAAATCACATGACTGGTAAGGAAGCTCAAAATTCAGTGACAGTATACCTAATGATCAAGTAATATTCATTTAGTGAATACACTGTTAGACCTCAAAATTAAAAAATAAGTTTATGCTGTGGAAAAGCGTACAATCTGCAATCGCAGTATCTCCTTAAATCCTATATGTGCATCTTGCACATCTATTTGCTAATCATTAAAATTGTTCGTATTACAGCTAATGTGCTGCATTGTACTAGGGCTATCAGACAAGTTTACAAACTTGTTTGCCACACCTTTCTACATGCTGTACCCATATATAAAATTTTGAACTTAGAAACACTTTCTGACTCTTGGGTTTGAGGGATTGCCATGTATATCTCTAATCTCCACGATGGGGGCAAAAATCTGGGACACAGTGTTAGACTTTATCTCATCAAACTTCCGTTTTCCATGGAAATGGAACCCAAACATATAATATGGGAAACAGAAGACCAACACCGAAGAAAAAATGATGTACTCCATTTGTCTTCCAAAGTCCGTGAAGTCTTTCTTGGGTGAGCACCCATGTAAACCCCACTGGTTCAAGCTGTTCATAGAACAGTAATAGTTGGAAGAGACTTCAGGAGGTCTCTAGTTCACAGAGCAGAGTTAGCTACAAGGCTAGATTACTCAACGCTTTAGTCAATTTCTCCTTGAAAATCAGTAATCAGGGCAATTGTGTGTCCTAATTAAACATGCCCTCATCCTGAAGCATATCTGATTCCATCTGCTTAAAAGACAAGATGTAACTGGTATATGCAACCATCAAGCAACAGAAATGTGAAAGTAAACACGAGTTTTTCAGTATAGATGAGCTGCTTGTTTTTTCTACTTTTTTTGCTCTTATATTCCATGTAATTTTGTGTTTTATAAGTGACTTAATCTGGGGAGGAGGGAGGAGGGGAAAGGGGACCAAACTTCCCAAAACAGCAACAAGAAGAGATAACTGCTTTCTTATGCTTTTATTTTTTTTTTTCCTATTATTACTCCTAAGTAAGAAAAGTATATTTAGACAATTATTTTTTATTATTTTTAAAGTAAAAAAGTAAATGCATTTACAATGTGTTATCACATAAGTCTCCATGTGTTGTAAAAGAACTGGCAGTTTTGACAGTAACATTGCTATATCTACATGCTGACATGACTCACATTGTGCTTAACAAAGTGCAGTTAGAATGTTTTTGCAGTATTTAAAACCTGCAAGTCAATTAAGATGTGGGAGCTGGAATAATCTAAATTATAATGCAGGTAGAATTTCCATAGATTACAATGAATTCAGTGACAAGTGAACTACAGTTTGAGGTCCATGCAGAGCAAACATAATGTCAGATATTATGCAGGTTGGAATACTGCACATTTAATATTCTAGAATACCACTGTAATGTCAGGAGTCTTTTTTCTCTCCCTCTACACAAACCTTCCCAATAAAGCAGATAGTCCAAATGCTGATTTAGATATTCCTGAATTAATGGTAGTACTAATTTAAACAATAATACTTTTTCATTTAATTTTAAATACAGGATTGCTAATACTTTTTGGACTGGATCACAGACAGCAATTGCTCTTACCAGTTCTGTACTTTCAGTGTTATCCTGGCTTGAGATAAAGCATGAGCAAGTTTAAACAATGGAAGGTAGAAGCAATGATGTGTGCATATTTTTTGTATTGTTAAATGTTAAGAAAGAACTTGGATAAAATATGGATTGGATCTCTTGAAGTCAATTCTCCCATTCTTACACCTAAGTAAATATAGGGTGCTAGTAGCAATGGGCTAAAATGCTGAAGTTTTACATTATATTGCTACACACAATTTTTTAAAAGAAGTTTCCAAGTTAACCGTGTAGGCAGAGCCATTAAATTGAAATCTGCTTATCCATACTGCTGTTTGGTGTGCTTTAATGATGTTTCTGTAGTGTAGAAGGTCATTACTAAAATTAGAAAGTGAACCCAGTATCCCAGTGTTTTATCTTTACTCAGTGCAGTAGGTTTTACTGGATAGGAATTTCAGAGAAATAGAGGGCCTTAATAGGTACAGCTGTACATATTCACATGTAGAACATGATTACAGTATACCAACATCAAGAATATTAGCTTAGAAAGTGTTTTGAATATATTGATTATAAAAAGGAGCTATTAAAATATTTTGTATTTCCATTTTAACTAGATTTCACTTCACAATTTGCTCTGAACAAGGGCAGCATGTTAGCAACCCTGCTTTCAGAGAAAAATATCATACATTATAGCTTAGTATGCTCTAGCTTTCTTCAGCAATGGAGTGGCTTATTGGTTATTTGAGCTAGAAGAATAACTGAATTTTATTGGCTCAAATATACCAGTGATAGCACTAAGGACTGCTTTATCTTTTTCAGTCTTACTAGTAATTAAACAAATAATCACTGTAGAAAAATTATGGATTGTTCTTACTGGAACTCCTATAGCTCTACTTACCTGTGAAATAGATGAGTAAATGTGAACAAATCATTATCTATTTTATTCTAAAAAGTGCCCAGCTAGCTCAGTAAGTAGAACGTGAGACCATTCTAAGTGGAAAGAAACTGCTATTTTGCAGACATTCTTAGATGTCTGCTTTATGACAAATATTTTTTGCTGGTATCTGAAAGAGGATTGAGACATATCTCACTGAGACTTTTTTTCACCCTTATTGAGTGTAAAAAAAAATGGAAAATTTTGTGAATAAATAAAATCTAGTCTTTTTCACTAATCACGAAAGAGACTAGGAGTTCCTGGTAACATACTTAGGAACAACAAATGTTATGGCAGCAATGGGAATATCCTTACACTATGCTTTTAACCTCACTGCTTCAGGATGTGGAAAAGTCTTTAAGATTTTCTAGTATAATTTTCTGCTTTATGTTGCTTTTATACTTTTTGCTCTTCAGTCATCATCTACCTGACTAAAACACATATCTGATCAAAACTGAAATGCTAAAGGGAGATAATCTAACAGGAATCCTTAAAAAATTATGAAATTTATTTCTCTAAATACTGTCTTTTGAAAGCAAAATCCTCTTAGTGTAGGAACTATACATTAATATAAAGATTATAACTCAATTGAAGCTTGGTTGTGCTGCCTCAGATTATGACCTTCATCGATCACAACTCTTAAATGCATGTTTGATTTTAAGTAAACAAATAATATCCTTGACTTCAGGGACACTATTTACACTCTTAAACAAGTTCACACATGCTTTGTAGATTTGGAAACAAGTATTCAGAGCACAGAATCTAAAGGATAAAACCAGGCAAAGCTTTGTTACTTTTCCATAAACTTAACCTCTGCTCTATCAGCTACTCAGGTAATGGAATGATCAATAACTCTTTAAAGTTTTACCCAGGTTAATCATTACATAGAAACAAGTAGAAGATTAAGTGAAATGCCTGCCTGAGGTATGTGCCTGCACTTTTCACACAGCTAGAGATAAACTTTCAACTGTGACATTTAAATTAGTGAGCCTAAGTTGAGAATAAACAGTTCTGTAAGTGGAAAGATTTTTCTAACACTTCCCACTCCTCCTCAAACGCAACAACAGTACTTATAGGCTTATCATATAAGCACTTCATTTTTTTTTCCACTTAAGAGATCCTTATGCCACAAGTAACAGATCCTTGCTATGTAAATGGCCACATTAAAATTTCTTCTAAAACTCTATTAAAGCAAATTCCATTTGATAGCTTTTTAATTTTTTTTCTCTTTTCTTGACTTCTCAAGTTCATCCTTCAGGCTAAAGTTTCCTGACTATTAACATCTCATATATTTTGAAATTCTGAGTTCTGTCATAGTTAAACCCAATATTATTCAGTGATGTGATTTCCTAGCCATTGTTGTCTTACCTTGCTTGTTCTCTTAAATTCTTTGGAACAGAGAAAATACATGCCAAGTAAAATCTATGCTGTCAAATTGAGAAAGTCTGTATAGATGATAATACAGTCCTTTATAGAATTCACAGCAAGTCAGACATAGAAATCTGACAAAAATATCTCGTGAACAAAATTACATTAGTTAATGGCATACCATGAATCTGTTCTGATGAGAATATTTTATTTGGAGCATTCTTTAAATTATGACTTAGTGCCAGTCTTCTTCAGAAGGGCATTGCACTGGACTTACATTATATTTATATTCAGTTTGCCTATTATGAAAGGGAAAGTATCAAGCAAACAAGAGAGCAAAAACAAAATCTAAAGCTCAGTCTCAGGACCTTTGAGGATAGTTTGCACATTTAGCATTTGGCCTGATCCCTTTCCATCTGCATGGTCCTGAAGTTAGCAAATCTTAAAGGGTTATATCCTCCATTCTTGGATATCCTACAGAACAGTAACCACTTCAACAAAAAAATTGACAGACCAGCTTTAAAAGAGTTGGAATGAGACTTTGCAGATTCAGGAACAGAAGTGACAAATAAAAATCGACATTCTGACAGGCTCTGTAATTATTTTATTCATGGAACATCTGGGACTGTATGTCTAGCGGGGCAGCAGGAACAAGAAATGCTAATTGAGTGATCAGTCATGGCTCCAACTGAGTCATGCTAACAAAGATATTGTGGGACATCAAGACAGGCTTTCGCAGGTTAGTTAAGAAGCTTGAGGTAGCCTTATTTTCTTCCTTCTCAAGGATTATTTAAACTTGCTGGTGATTTTAATAGCTTAATCTAAACAGGCAAAACCAAAACAGTTTTAGAACAATGAAACAGTGAAACTCCAAGGAGAATACTAGGAGAATTTGTTTTCATAATTTTCTGTTGTGGCTTTAACTACAGCTCAGGGTAATAGATGTCCCTAATTTGCAAATGTAGTTAAACCTAGAAGATGTATAAGCATTGGGTAGGAAGTCAGCATTGTCACAGAATCATAGAATAGTTAGGGTTGAAAAGGACCTTAAGATCATTCACTTCCAACACCCCTGCCAGAGGCAAGGACACCTCACACTAAACCATGTCACCCAAAGGTCTGTCTAACCCGGCCTTGAACACTGCCAGCGATGGAGCATTCACAGCTTCCTTTGGAAACTCATTCCAGTGCCTCACCACCCTTACAGTAAAGAACTTTCTCCTTATATCCCATCTAAAGTTCCCCTGTTTAAGTTTGAACCCTCTACCCCTTGTCCTCTCAGTACAGTCCCTGAGGAAGAGGCCCTCCCCAGCATCCCTATAGGCTCCCTTCAGATATTGGAAGGCTCCTATGAAGTCTCCATGCAGCCTTCTCTTCTCCAGGCTGAACAGCCCCAGCTTTCTCAGCTTATCTTCATAGCGGAGGTGCTCCAGTCCACTGATCATCCTTGTTGCCCTCCTCTGGACTTCTTCAAACATTTCCATGTCCTTTTTATGTTGAGGACACCAGAACTGCACACAATACTCCAAGTGAGGTTTCATGAGAGCAGAGTAGAGGGGCAGGATCACCTCCCTCATTCTGCTGGTCACACTCCTTTTGATGCAGCCCAGGATATGGTTGGCTTTCTGGGCTGCAAGAGCATACTGCCTCCTCATGCTCATTTTCTCATTGATCAACACCCCCATGTCCTTCCCTGCAGGCCTGCTCTGAATCTTTTCTCTGCCCAGCCTGTAGTTGTGCCTGAGATTGCTTCAACCCAGATGTAGAACCTTGCATTTGTCATGGTTAAAATTTATAAGGTTGGCAACTGCCCACCTTATGAGTATGTCAAGGTCCCTCTGGATGGCATTTCTTCCCTCCAACGTATCAACCGAACCACAAAACTTGGTGTCTAGATCTCTGTTGATTTTAAGGAAATCCATGGTGGCCAGCTCAGATATAATAAGATGAATCCAAATACTGAGTTATTACCCAGTCTGTCTTGTTTTTAGAAGAATTTATTTTGTATCAAAAATTAGAATTAAAGACAGTGTGACCTGCTTAGTCAGTTCAAGATGCAAGTCTGATTATTTATTTGGTGGATTTTCTCACCTGAATCAGTCTTGACAACATGTTTAGGAAATGTTGTGATGAAGATGGCATTATTTACAGTTTAATTTTAATTATAGATGCTAAACACATCTTTCTAAAATCATGGGGCAACATTCTTGTAGAAGCAGTGATCTTAACATCATTGACTTTGTGAAGCTTTGTCAGACATAAGATTTGAAACACCTAAATCATTCTCCCCTTTATATAGGATAGATACAACACAGCATCTATTTCTTGTCCTAAACTACTATACAGTGTTTTTCACTGTACAAACTGGCTTTCAGAAGTGGAAAGCTTTGTGGGGTTCAAGAGATTAGAGTGTAATTGCTAACCTTTATTTACCTGATTTGAGATTTCAGGAAAGTTCACCTCTGACACTGAAATTGATGTTATTTTCATTTGGCCTATAAAAAAAGAGGATTCTGAAAAACTGCCTTTCTGTCTCCATCCAATGACAATTTGGATCTGAAATTTGAGATCAATGTTTCTTACAAAACAGCTTAGTAGATTCAGATATTACAAGCCTGGTCTTGGGAGATGCCAGTGTAAAACCAAGATGAATTTTATAAATCAAGCCAATCTTTGAGGCTGTAGAGAGAGCTGAGTTGGTCTGGATTACATCGGTACTCATTGGGTGCACAAGCTTTCCCTTCTCCAGAATTACTCACATTTCATGATGAACTTCATAAAGACAATAACTGGCCAATACCCCTTCAACAATTATAAATCAATCCTTCAATAAATAAAAAATATTAGGGTTTTTTTTTTAATGCATTTTTCCTGCTGGAGTTAACTTTGTCAAGGAGTTTTGCCAACCTGTACACAGTGAAATAAAAGCCCAGGTAACACAACGCCTTTTTTGCATTTTTTGCCTGTTTTATTTCAGTGTTGGCTTCTTTATTTCCCCCAAGGCACTTTCCCTGTGTGGAAGAAAGGAGACAAAGAAGAGTTTTGTAAAGCTGTGTCTCAGGTTTTCTGTTCCCAGTTTCATCTCTGAGGTAGCTCTGGTTGTGATTTGGCCTTGCTGCACAACCGTGGTAAGGGGCACTGGATAAGGATCATACAGCCCTCAGTGAGAAAAGACCTATTTGTTTCTCAGCTATATACAGATGCGCAAAAAAAAAAAAAAAAAAAAAAAGAAAAAGGGAAGAAAATTAAAGGAACGGGAAAAGGAAAGAGAAAGAGAAAGAGTAAGAGAAAGAGAAAAGGAAAAGAAAAGGGAAAGGAAAAGGGAAAAGGGAAAGAAAGAAAAGAAAAAAAAGAAAAGAAAAGAAAAGAAAAGAAAAGAAAAGAAAAGAAAAGAAAAGAAAAGAAAAAAGAAAAGAAAAGAAAAGGAAAGAAAAGGAAAGAAAAAAAAAAAGGGGGGGGGAAGGGAAAAGAAAAGAGAAAGGTAACAGGAATTTATTTCCAAGCACCTGAATCGTGTTCTGAAAGCATGTGGATTCTAAGGGAAACCTTACACTGAAGTGTGTTCACTGTAAAGCTCTCCCAGCAAAAGTAGCTTTTCTTTATTATACTGTAACTTCTTGTCAGAGGAATAGCAGCCCTTCATATGAAGCAGCTGCATTGTGGAAAGACTTCTGATACTCTTGTCAAGTCATCTGAACCCTGATGTGTGTGCCTGGCCATTCTGTACCAGTATGACGAGGGGAGAGCTCCAAGTCAACAGTACCCATGCACAGACCTCACATCGTTCACTGGCCCAACTCTTCTGAAGTCAGCAATTAATAACATTAAATAGTAACTCTTGTGTGTAACTTTCGTGCAGGAAAACACAAGCTGGAAAGATCTGTTAGCCAAATATCTTTAGAACAGATTTTAGGGAATTCATCCATCTGCAATTTGTTCATCTCCAGTCTCTTCACACAGACAATGCCAGGCTCTGAGATCTGACCCTGTTCAGTGAAGAGAATTACGGCTGTCACAGGGACATCCAGGGAGACAGAAGGGTAACAAAAGCCTGAAGCATGTTTATGTTGTCTCCAGTAACCCCAGGATGACCATAATTTCTGATCTTTAAGATATTTTTCGGCTAGTGTTTGAGAAAATCCTCTTGGTAATTAATCATTTCCTTATCAACGCTTAAGGGAAAAAAAACTTTACCATACCTGGGGAGACCCAGCCCACAGGTATGGAATAATGTGTGAAACCATTTCAGCTTCTCCATTTTAGGCGAAATCTTGCCTTTTACAGCCCAGAAGTAACCAAACATTCCACTACCTGGACAGCATGAACATATGAACTTTCAGCACAAATGTGTCATCTCAAACATTTCTTCTGTGCAATATGATAAATTAATGGAATTCAGTGTGTATATAATTTATATATATATATATAATTAAGGCAGGGCAAAGCACACAATGTACTTGTGCAAAGAAAAATAAATTGGTTTGTAAAACCTCTTCCTTCCCACAAAAGACCACATTGTTCAACAAAGCTAGTTTTGCAGTTGATGTTACTTTTGTACTTGAAAAGAGTAGCTCATCCAGTCACATACACACGCCCTGGAGTTTGAGTCACTATCACAACTTTTAGGGACAGTGAGATTTGATCGTTCTCCTATAGACCTCATGCTTTACAGTGAAATCTGATACAATCCTGAAAATACTGCTTATCATGTATCCCAAACTGAAATGAGCATGTTACACAGGAGAAAGTTACAGTTTATTTTGATCCTGCTGTGTCATTCAAGCTTGGCCTGAGACTTGTCCATATAACCACTAGTCTTGGCAGTAAGTTACAGTGGCAGCCTCAAATATCAAAATGCAATCAACATTTCAGAGCCAAAGAACCAACACTGAATAAACCTCCTTTCTTTCTCAGCCACATTATTATTCAGTTAATTATTTTCCTTTGGATTGTTTGCAAACAACAGAAAACTATTTAAACAAAGTCCTCCACTGAGGAGTGTTATTGATGTTAAAAAGTAAAGAAAATTGCTTAGCATTTTCAGAAAAAAAAATCAAAGAGAAATGGCTGAAGGAAAGACACTGAGTTAATTGAATTCTTTCAAAGCAGAAACTAATATCTTTCAACATTCTTATCACTTTAGGAACACTGGGAAGCTCTAATTATTAGCTTTGAGCCTGTCGTGATTTAAGGCCCTCAAACTCACGCAGTCGGTCTCTCACTCACTCCCCCCTCTTTCTTCCCCAGTCCTGGGGGGATGGGGAGGAGAATTGAAAGAATGGAACTCCCCCAGGTTGAGATAAGAACAGTTTAGCAACTAAGGTATAACACAAATCACTACTGCTACCACCAATAATAATAATGACA
>JASSUY010006760.1:57060-71936 GCA_032466535.1 Forpus xanthops
CAGAGCAAGATCGTTTGCACTCTGCTATGATGCACTTTGAGCAGTCTTGATGACATTAGTAGTCATCCCTGTGGAGATAGTGTATACTTTAATATATATATATATATATATATGCACACACATATATGCATATATAGACATATGTATACACAGATATATAAGTGTATGTACTTATCTGAAGAAGCACTTTGGTAAAAAAATATAGGAACTTTATTCTTATTTTCTCAAATATTTGCTAAGATACGACTCTAACCTAAAGCTCAGGCAGCTCCTAGGTTTAGCTATTCCCTAGTATATATTTTGGATGGTTAAAATAGAAAATTTTTGGTTTATAATATATGGCATTTTAAAAAGATTAAAGCTTTGCACAACAGTTTTATTAAGAAAATAACCAGTGGCAAGTGCTGAGCTACTTTTTAATATTTCCCATAATAATAACATTAAAGCAATATTTAATTAAAATCAGCTAGTGTATGATGATAAAACAGTACTTTTAATACTGAATTTGGGTAATTATTTTTCAAGGGTTTTTTTTTTTTTTTATCATGAAGGCAGCTATAGTCAGCATGCTACTTTTCTGTGTTTTTAGTGCAAAAGTATTCTATTTTCTAAAATTTGTTTTAGAATACTAATTTTTTGAAGTGGTGAATTTGGATTATCTGGTTAAGAAAATGTGAGGTTTATATGTTAAATATTCACAAATATTTTCTTTTGCTTTTAGTAGTTAAATTTCAAAATAAAATGAGTCAGCAATAGACTGGAATATTAGTGGTTGTGAAAGGAAACTTCACATATTCAGAACAATGTGTTTAGCATCTTTAAGGTCTATAAAATGGTAATTCTGCTAGCCATTGTTGTTATTTATTGCATTTTATTACATTTCACACAACCTCATGAGCCCATTCTGACAGAGTTATGCATGGCTGGAGGAATGACTACTTTTAGAAAGGCTTGTATTCTAAATAAGACAAAAAATTAGATCAACATACAATGAATATGAGCAGAGGAATAACATGTAGCAAACTAAATTTGGAAGGTCAGTGTAACATTGATTATATGAAAGAGAAAAGCCATGTGCTGATGCCTATTTTCCAGAAATTTTCTGAATGTTGCATAAAGTAATAGTTGTTTAAAATTTGTAAACATCGTGGGGAAAAAAGAAGGTTGCTTCATGTTTTCAAGTGAATGTCCTATCAAAAAAGGTACAGCACCACTCTCACTCTCTCATTGTCTCTCACGACAAATGCGTCATCTCCCATTCTTCACTTCTCTGTATAAACAGTCTAGGGTTTGGTTTTCCTTCTTTTAGTTTCAGTACAGGGAATAGCCACACTAAAAAGGGCAGGGTCAATCCCAGGCAGACAGCACATAGTTGGAGGAAAGTTTGGTTGGCTCCTTCCCCTCCACCTGTGCAGTAAGACGCATTTTAATTAAATTCAAATGTAGACATCTATCAATAGGCTTTTCTTAAAAAGCCCCGACGGAGTCATACACAATACCCTTCTCTGAATAATATATTCCTACTGCACAAAGCCTGTCAGTCTTTTCTAGAAAGACAGTTCAGAAGATTTAGTTACATTTTCTACATTGCCCTTTTCATTAGGATAATAAGGAAACATGCTTTCATGAGTCAGAGTTTTCCAATGATCTATCTACATGAACTATAGATCTATATTTCAACCTTAATTTTCTTCAATTAGCCAGTGTGATTTCAACAATATCACATCTCATTTGTCAGTGTCTGTCCTGTGCTAGAGTTCAATGACTGGTTTCTGCTGCCCCAGTAGCTACAGGTATCTCTGACTTTGCTGGTGCAGCTAAAGGTGATGTCATCTACATACACTTTTCTCATTATATAGCAGTCAGGCCTGAAAAACTTTATCGGCAACTTGTCTATATATTAAATCACTAGCAGATGCCAATATGAGGTATGGAATCTCTGCTGAACTTCCAAGCAGAAGGTCAGCCTGCCTGTGTTCACTGTTGTTTAGGACCTACTCAAATACTGCTGCACCCTCTATCCTCTTTTTTAATTCTCATATAAAAGTCATCTAGGAAACAACCACAGTATGAAATTACTAGTGCAATTTGGTATAGCCTAGAAAGGGTGTAACATATAAGTAAAATGACTGGCCACTTCATAAAGGTCACAGAATTACATAATGGTTGAGGTTGGAAAGGATACCTTGAGATCTTTCACTCCACACCCCCTCCTGCTCAAGCACGGTCCATAAGAGAGAGTCGGCCGTCACTATGTCCAGTCAGGTTTTCCTGGGTCTCTCAGGATGTCTGCAAGGACAGAGACTTCACAACCTCTCTGCTCAACCTGTTCCTGTACATGATTGCCCTCACTGTAAACACAAAAAAAATGCATCCTTGTGTTCAGGTAGGATTTTCTGGTTTATAATTTGTGCTTCTTCTTTTCCTGTCAGTAGGTACTACGGAGAAAGGTCTGTGTCCTTTTACTTTGCATGCCCCCCACAGAGTACTTATATGCATTGATAAGATCCCCCCTGAACCTTCTTTTCTCCAGGCTGAACAATCCCAGCTCTCTCAGCCTCTTCTTATATAAAAGATGCCCCATCCTCTTAATTGTGTTCCAGTATTTAAAGGCTGGCTACAAAGAAGATGGAGACTCTTTTTTCACAAGGAGTCACATGAAAAAGACATGGACAATGGGCACAAGTTACTCCCTGGGAGATTTTGGTTGGACACAAAAGGAAATTTTTTCCGAATAACAATCAGTCACTGGAAAAATCTCCCCAGGAAAGTGGTAAATTCCCCAATGATTGACACTATATATTAAACTGGACAGAGTATCAGGCCATCTTATCCAGACTGTGCTTTTGCTAGAAAGGTTGGACTAGATGATTCTTGAGGTTTCTTCCTGTTATTCTATGATTGAATAACCTTTTTGGCCCTGAGCTGGACTCACTCCAGTTTCTTGCACTAAGGAGGTCAGAACCACTCAGATGTGTTCTCTTCAGTGCTAGCTAGAGGGAAAGGATCACCTCCCTTGACCTGGCAACACTCCTAATGCAGCCCAGGAAGCTGCTGGCTTTTTTTTGCTCTCAGGACAGATTGCTGGCACATGGTCAGTTTGTTGTCTACCTGAACCACAATTTCCTTCTCCACAGAGCCAGTTGTCTTCCTAGGTTCTGATGCCTGGGCTTATTTGTCCCCAGATGCAATTATCTACAAAAGGTCTAATGGTTAGCCAACTGTAAATAGGGAATGTACTTGAACTGAACAACTGAGATGATTTCTTCACTCACGGGTCCAGTAAAACTCCACTGAAAACCATTTCTAGTATGTTCAGTCACAGATTACAAGGGAAATCCTGGAAATTTCCTACTTAAATTATACTGGTAGTATTCAAATTCGAGGTAATTACACAGGAAAGGTACCAAATGTCTTGCTGGAAAAATATATAATCCAAATAATGACAGTATTTCTTATTGCTGCACAATGGTTAGGTGGATCATGAAAGTAGGAACAGATTTTTCTTACATCTCAGTGACATTGACCCCCAGTAACTCTTCTCTTTTAAGATCTTGATGCAGGGATTTTTATTTATGCTTTACATACTAATTAATAGTTCTGGCACTGTTATTATTTTTATTTCTGCAAAAGCATTTGTGTTTCTGAAATGCAAGTAGGAAAAAGAGACAGATGCTTCATTTCCCTTCTTACTTACACTAGCATAGTACTCCTGATTTCAGTGGATTTAGTCCTGAGTAATAGTATTTTAAATAAGATGTAAAAGAAATGTGTAATATATCTAGAGTACGCTAATCTGGGATGTGTTACTTGATGCCCTGAATATAGGATCACAGAATAGTTTGGCTTGAAAGGGACCTTTAAAGGTCATCTAGTCCAACCACTCTGCAATGATCAGGGACATCTTGAACTAGTTCATGTTGCCCAGAGCCGCATCCAGCCTGGTCTTGCATGTCTCCAGTGATGGAGACAATATAGGCAGTTCAAAGAGCTGCAAATTGTAAACTCATTGGAAAAGGCACTGTATGTTCCTTTACTTTGTGTAAATGCTCATTTGCTTCTGATGGGAGTCTAAACTATGTAAGGAGTACAGTAGTGGGCTTTAAATCACCTTTCAAAAAGTCTATTGACTGTTGTCCTTAGAGCAGTTGGCATTTACTTTCTATTCTTCAGATAGCTCAGCCGTTTGGTGCTGCATGTGGTTGCAAGAGACAGCATAAAGTGTACAAAAGTCTCTAGCAGACAGTTCACCATTACTTTAGTTCTTTGTGTCTTATTGTTAAAGTACAAGACCTTATATAATGTGACACATGATGGAAGAAGTAATGTAACAAGACACATCAAACAGGCAGTCTGCACAGGAGATATATGAGACATCTCATCTGAAACAAACATTGCAATTAGCAAAAATAGTACTTTAAAAGGCATTTTACTTTTGTCTCTACCATTCACATTGCTGATAGATATGAGGGTCATTACAGAAATGAAACCTCTGTTCTGAATTATACCAGAAGTCCAACGAATAGCTGAAGTGAATGCTTAAAATTAGAAAATTAAAATTAGAGATAAAACTAAACATGAAAAGGTTAAACTCTGTGGTCAGAAGGAGAAGAGTAGGATTTTTTTTCCTCGTTGGCTGTCAGATCAATTGTACATCTAAGAGCAGAAGGCAACAGTTGCTGTCAATTAGAGGTAATGCAAGTAAGATTTTATTAATCTGGGTCATTGTAGTTAGAAAACCATTCTCAAAACATACTGGAAATTGTGCCATATATTGTACTGTACACTTGTCAACCATACTTCAAGTGTGTTCAGATTTTGTTATATTTGCAAACATAAGTTAATCCAAGTTTTTAGAATAAGCACAATAAAGTAAATAAATAGATTAACTGATATTATGTGAGACTAAGCTCTAGTGGTTAGCTTTTGCACTAATTCACAGAAACACCAATGCTTGAGAAAAATGTTAAAATAGAAGAATTTTTTAGATTCTTTTGTAACACTTTACATATACACACTGGTCTTCGCTTAGATCATGTCACAGGGATGAAACTAATGACAGATATGCTGTTCAGGCCATGAGGGCTGTGTGGCCAGCCAAACCTTTAATATTGTATTTTTGGCATCTTCGTATCCATTAAGGCCTTAAGCAAATATGCTGGCTGCTGAATAGACCCTAGCCTGAGTTTAAGTTAACTGAACAGGATATGGAAAACTATTGAACATAATATGAGGAATTCCTGGATAAGACAGATAACTATGGGAGAAGCTGACGAAAGTTACAGATGGATCCACTTGGAATAAATGGAGTTCACATGTAGTTAGGAGGAGAGTTATATGAGAAACAGCTAGACCACACATATAATTGAAGTGTACCACTTTTTGAAGTGTACCACTTTTTGGTGAGCAAAACCCTTGGAAGCATATCAGTAAGGCTGTGATTGTCTAGGTAAAGGTATCAGAAATATAAAATTTAAATGCAGCTATAAGAAAACAGGTGAGTAAGGAAAGGGACTCATTTATCCTGAAGAAGACAGATTACAGACATAGGTGCTACAGACATAGTGAGGTGGAAGAACAGTGAAAAAGAGGATTAAAAATAAGAAAAAGGAAAATACAGTATACAAATTACATGACCGATGCTGTCCAAGGTGGTACCTGGAGGGCAGCCCTACACTTTATCACTGCAGCCTAAATCATGACAATAAATATGTTTTCTGGCACTATTATGCAAATCAAAACTGCTACTGCCATCAGAGGGGCTTGGGCTGTCTTTACCAAGATAGGTGCTTTCTCTGGCTGTTAGGCAGACATCCAGATGGATGGTCCAGCATTCTGGTGCCACTATCTTATTGCCCACTCCTGGCTGACAAGCGTCGTCTGCCCACTCTTTCTGAACAGTATGACCAGCTGTATTCAGAATCGTGCCTGCATCTCACATCCCTTGGAGACACAGCTGATGCCATGTAAAATCAGCAATGAGTGCAAAGATAACTGAAGACTGGAATTCAGTACACTATTTTTTCCCAGATTCCTATTAGCTTTCTTACAGGAAAGTATAGTATATATACCCTCACAGCTGATCTTCATATTAAAAGTTTTATTTCTTCATCTCAGGTGAAAAGTTGTTTTGTTCATTCCTTTCAGGTTAGACTCTTTTGTGCCCCAGAAATTCTTTTATGCTCCTTTTTTATTTACAGTTTTCCAACATAAATTCTCTTGTTTAGGCCTATTTTAATCTACCAAATAACACCTTAATTTATAAATAAGTCTTTTTTCTCTATCATAATTTCCAATGTGCTTTTCCTTGTTCCTGTTGTGTGATATGTTGTCACACACTACAAGAATCATAAAGTGAAGTTAAAAGTTTCTCATTGCTTTACTGCAATGGCTTATTATTGTTCTGGATGAGACATCAGTCTGGATTTGAGAGATATGGATATGATTTTTGGCCAAAAATGAAAAATGTGGCACTAATGTTTTTCTCAAGGGTATCATTTCTGGTTTGCCTTCTGATTTGAAAGATCAGCTTGCCTTCTGAGCTCAGTTTCCTTCTCTTGTTTGGAGACAAAGTTGTGAAGCTTTCTTTGAGGAATATTTTATGATTTATGAAGTGAGAATAAGATGAGAACAATTCAACTAGTGCTATGTGTTGCTATATTTACTGCTATTTAATTTTGCCATTAAAGACTGGACAACTTTTGGGCAAAGATGAAGGAGGGATCTTTTTGAGCTAATATTTGACAGCTCCTCATCATGGAATCTTGTGGCAGATGCTAGTAGTGTTTAGATAGTATTTCAAAATGCAAACATTTTAGATGAGGGTTTATCCACATAATGATTCTAGTTGGATTAAAAGATTTATAAAATAAGAAAATTGGACATGAAGAATCACATGAAACTGTTATTTTCTTTCAAAAGTGTTGCTGCTATCACCAGTTTGGCAGACTCTTTTGGGTCAAATTCTGAGAACAGGACTGTACTCCAAACCCCTGTACTATTAGAGAGTATAAGATTTAGTCTTCTGCATGATATGCCTTTTGGGACATTATGTTATTTCTTTCCTTAGTTTTAAATTGTGAAAATTTCACTGATTTAAGGGAAGATGCTTCTGGTTTACAACAAAAAAAGTGAGAAGAGAATTAGACTCTTTACTAACAGTCCCCAGTTCCTTATTTTTGCACTAAGAGTGCAAAATATTTTGTTATCTCTAATAAGAAAAATGATATTCTTGTATGTACCAGACTGTATTGACATTTTAATTAATAACTGGAGCCAGCTGTCCCATTCCAGTATTACATGAGATGTTATTTTGTGTGTGTCCTTTCTTTCTTTTATTTAGTTTTTAAAAATGCCTTTGAAAAAGATTTTACGTAGTTTTGTTATGTTTATTGCTAGAATCAATGCAATTAAGGTAAAAAAAAAATAAAAAGCCAGAATATAGTTTTCAACTGGCATAAAAGGTAATTAAACTTTACTGTTTACATTGCAGCTCTAGGTAATTTCATTAAGCTGAACTCTTGTAAACAACAAGAAAAGGAAAGATCCATGTATGCTTCACTTTTGTATGTTCCAGGCATAAGGGCTGTGACTGGACAGTCCTTACAGTCCTTACACAATATTGATTATAGTGTCTGTTTCCACACAAGTTCTGCTCTTCACTGAAGAACTCATTTCCCTGCATGCTAATTCAGATGCAGTGACCTCCAGGAGCACCTTACGAAGAGCTATATTTCCAACATGAATGCACAATTGCGTGGGTAGCTTTGGACTTTGCTTTCTTTGCTCTTGACATAAATGTCAAACTGAAGCACCATCTCCCTTCTTGCACCTCAGGAACCATAGGTTATACAGTCTGACAGTTGGCAGACTGATTCACTGACTCAGAAGTCATTCTGGAGTGGTGCTTTTATTCTTCTTTCTTTTTATACTGCTTCCTTCTTATATTGTTTTTTCATAGATATATGATATTTTGTCATTTGAAAACTAAATGACACATTAATTTCAAGCACTAATGGGAAACTTTCAACCTGAAATCTAGTCAATTTAAAGGGAGTTAAATGCAGTTCCTGCCAATGCACTTGCCTTGAGACATCCTGCCAGTGCTATATTTTTGCACTCACATTTTCTTATCTTTAAGCTGTATTTCTTTTCCCCTATTTTGGTATAAAAGACAAAGTCACTGGAGGATGATAGTGACAGAATGACTGACTATACAGAAGGTGCTCACAGAACTCTCTATGCCATAAGGAGTAAGTTGAAAATTTCACACATTTTTTTCTCTTCCAGATGAATTTCATTTAACATTCAAATTTTTGAAGAACGACCACTATTCTTGTAGAGAATTGTTAAAAAATTTGAACCAAACTTTGCTTTTTTTTTTTTAACAACAGCAGAAAAGATCTGTAAACACAGTTAGAAAGTATCTGATCAGCTTTGGTACAAAAAGTCCTTGCCAAGTATATGGATGAAAGAAAGCAAAGCAGAATACCTAATCTCCTCTAATTCTTGGCAGTCAAAGGTATTACTTCTTATAGCAGTGGTTAAAATATCTTCTGAATGAAGTATGATTTTTATGTTAACAGTATCCCTTTAGTTAATTAAGCATGACACTGTCTGGATAGTGCTGGTGCAGCTGAGAGCGAATGAGTTCCTACCATCTGAGATATATTTTTACTACATGCATGGTTTTAAAGCCATAAGACCTTCTGCTTTTTTAGTACAAAGGATTCTGAAGCTACCACCCAAGCATTAATGTTAAGTGTGTTTCATAGATTAATAACTCTCTTTGGGGAATCATTTAACCCTAAGATCACACACTACTCACAGACTTGCAACTTTCTCCTTGTCTATTCTAACTTGATTTCCAATGTGGTCATGAAAGTTGTTTCTTTGCAAACATGAAGGAATAATGCAGAAATAGTCAATAGCCATTATTTTTACTATTGGTGAAGGGACAAAAGTTATATCTCTCAGGACAAATACGAACACGTATTACTTTTTTTTAGTTTTTATTATTTTTAGAAGACGATGCTTGTGGACTCTCAACTCAGATTTCACTGCAGAAGGCAATTTCCAGAAAGATGAATTTGCCCCCTGGGACTCTCTGTTCTTTTGTAAATAACCTATGCAAATTAAGACATATCAGTGTAACTGTTTTTCTCAGATTTTCTTGAAAACAAACTAGAGTAAACTGTCCCACAATATAACATAACTCCTTTCTGGGGTTTGTCTAGCTATCCAGTATAGACACAGAGATGGCGGGACCATGGATCACTTGCCAGTTTAAGCCTCAAAGCATCAGATGATTAAATCTACAAAGAGAAAAATGGTTAAAAGGAAGAAGTACTTTTGCATAAGTTAGAAGTAAAATCAGTCCTAAAACTAGTGACCTCAAGACATGCTGCAATAAATCAATAATTCTCAGTTTATTGTTTTTTTTTCTATTTCAGAGACATCAGGAATTATCTGTCCTACTTCATTTTCCCTCTGAGAATGAAGAGAACATGCTGACTTTAACTACAAAGACTCAGATCATTTTAAATTTGCTTGTCAACAAGGATGCCCTCCAACTACCAAGTACTCTGACATATTTGGGTGATTCATCCCTCACATGACAATAAACATTTAATGCAGAAAGATGTGGAGAATTTAGACAGCTTTATTTTCACTAGTTTAGCCATAGACCTTTTTATGCTTTGGCTTTCTTGCCTTTTAAATATATCCACCAACTGCTTACCATATATCAGCAGCTGTCTCATTATCAAAGCTTTAGTAGCTCAGGGCAATGATACTGTGCTTTTGCTTTATTTTCTTGATTCCTCTGACAATGAGCATAGGCAAGAACATCCGATTATCACTTTCCATATTGTTTTCAACTGGACTGAGGAAAATATAGCAGACTCTGAAACGGGAATCTTTTTCAAGTCAAAATTTGTGTTGATTCATTTGACATTCCTTATGAGCAACTTAAATAGAGGCAGTGTCCTTCAGCAGCAGAAGAACCTGAAGTAGATGGCTAAATAAAGGGCCTGACATCGAGGGAAGTCATAAATCTGTCTCACTGGATCACATCAATAGACAAGATGCTCTGTGTCAGGAGGTGGGGAGAAAATGGGGGGAAATGTTATAGAATTTAGACAGCAACTATCTCCCTAAAGATGGGCACAAAGTATGCCACAAGCTATAGAAGTTGTAGACATTTTTAGCACTTATAATCTGAGAAAACTATGATTTTTAATGCACAATTGTATTTTTTCAGTTGCCTTTAAAATACTAACACTAATAAGAACTTTATTCAGACAAACAGAAAAAAAAGTCCACAAAATTAAATATTGGAATGGCTGATACAGACTGCATATAAAATAGTTGCATTCTTCAAGGATTTGGATTTTCATTTGAATTGGAATTTGATTTTTCAGATGTCCTAAGGAAGAAAGAATAATGTTTGATACGTAGTTCTACTCTGTTGTATTTTTTATTTTTTTATCTCTCTTAGTTTGACTTCTTATTTCTCTTAGTTTCCTAGCTCCTTGCATCAAAATTTGCCTTCTAACCAGCGTTGAGCAGACCTTACTTTGCTGAAATGACTGTCTATTACACATTAATAATCCAAAATCAGAGGTGAACCTAGACTTCTTATTATTCCCAAATTCAGCATGAAAAAATTTTTTAAAAAACAAAGAAGACTTGCAATCTTCTCATGCTGCTTACATTGGAAGTGTCAGAAAAACAGCCATATGTTTTGGGCAGCTGCGTCAGAGAAGTTTAGAGGTTTGAAATAAGAGAAAATGCAGACTCAGCAAAATATTAGGACCTTTAACATTAATTGCATCTGATTGGATTTCCGTTATTATTTGACCAGACCTAACTATATTATCTGCCCAGCAGTTTTCTGGCTGGTTCTGCCCTTCTTTGAGCTCCAACAGCCAGGAATGTGGTAGACATTACACAGCTGCTATCTGTGCTCTGCTTCAGAATGCCATGAAGTCCAGCAGTTGGTTACGAAAGGGGTGGGAGGACAGTATTTCACCAACTAAAAGGTCACTTCTGTTTGCCTAACACCTATCTGATTTTAACTGTGCTTTGACTTTTTTAACAAATACTGTTTCTAACTATAGACTTTCTGTCAACTGTGTGTAGGTGTCCATGTATACACAATACTGTGGGAGTTGGGAGACAGCAAAATAGGCTGGCCAGAGAAGTTGTGGGTGTTCCATCTATGGAAGTGTTCCAGGCCAGATTGAATGAGACTTTGAACAGCCTGGTCTAGTGGAATTTGTCTCTGCCTATGGCAGGGTTTTAGAGCTAGATGGTCTTTGAGGTTCCCTCAAACCCAAACAATTATACATTTATACAATTTTATGATTCTATGATTGTGTGATTCCACCTTCACTTGCCACTGGAGCCTTTTTTTCTTTACCAGACCCTTGACCATTTATTTTTTTTTTTATTTTTGCCACAGGGCCTTTTCACAAGTATGCGTTATTGACATTCTAGATCTGAGTTTCTGTTTCTAGAAAGAGCTTTTTTTTTCTATCAGTCATTGCTAAAGAAAGTCAGTTCACAGTCTTTTTCAGTAGGAAAGTTGGGTGCAAGAGAGTGAGAAATTGGAATAGACAGATTCTTTGTTAATATCATTTGACAATTTCCTTATTGACAAAGTTAGAGATTACTGTATGCTGTTTGACTTTCGCAGAGGCCAAAGACCATCCAAATTCTCTTTTGAATGACTTTCTGGAGTCAAATTTGACCAGCTGCAGGGTTAGGGTTTTAAGGATAGTGTCTCATTCTCATCTATGTATAATAGTGGTTTATGCATACATCTGCTTCAAATACATTTTTTTTACCATTTATTTTTATGGACTGAAAATTATTAAAAATATGGTCTTCTCCCTGAAAGTCTCCCTTCTGAAAGTCTACCCCTCTCAAAGAAAAAGTTGGTGTCTGGACAACTCCAAGCCATCAACCATACTGTATTATACTCTGTGTCATGGTTTAAGTCCAGACAGCAAGTACCATGCAGATGCTTGCTTACTCACCACCAAACCCCCAGTGGGATAGAGAGAAGAATCAGAAAAAATATAAACCCGTGGGTTGAGAGAAAAACAGTTCAACAATTGAAATACAAAGGAAAAAAAAAAAAAAACAAAAAACCAAAAACCAACTGATGCACAATACAATTGCTCACCAGCCACTGAAAGATACCCAGTCCAACCCGAGCACGGATGGACCCGTTCCAGGTAACTCCCCCCAGTTTCTATACAGCATAAGACATGCTCACTGGCAGAGCATGAGACTGAAAAGTCGTTGATCAGGGTAAGCATTACTGAACAACGACTAAAACATTGGTATGTTATCAATATTGTTCTCAGACTAAAGCCAAAACACAGTACTGCACCAGATACTAGGAAGAAAATTAACTCAATCCCAGCTGAAACCAAGACACTCTGTCATTTAATTCACAAGCCATTGTGTCTTCTACTTTTGTCAGTCTCTTGCAAAAAGAAGAAAAAGCCACATGAGAGAGACATGCCAGAGACTGCAGGGCTGCAGAGGAGAGGGATAAGCAATTCAAATGTGGGATTAACTATAAAGCTAGTATTACTTGCATTGAAAATGGTACATATGTATAGAATGCTATAATATATATACATTTAAAATCTTTTCTATACTTAAAGTCTGCAGGCTGTTATTCTTTTGCAGACCCAGAAGCTCAGCAGTACAGATTTCAATGCTGCTACAGTTTGTGGTTTTGATGCTGTGTATGGGACTAGACAGAACAGTCAAATCAGTGTAAAGGCTAATGCTGACTTCTATCTCATACAATTTCCAAATTCAGAATCAAGAAATATTTCTTGCTTTACCCTATTTCTGATACTATTCATTGTTTTAATGTTATTAATACTTTTTTATGATCTGTCAATTCCGTAGTCTCTGGAACAATCTCTCATTTATACTCTAAATTCAAGTTCACTGCTGGAGACCCAGGAACACTTATAACAATGAAGATTATAGATTAACAAATTATATAATTTTAATGTTATATTTTCTTTTTATTTCAAATTATGGCATATTTCTCTTTTTAAAGTCTCCTTGATAAAACATAATTAATGTGAAAAATGCCAGTCCAGCTTTAGTCTCCCTGGGATTTCTAATTAAGAAGCTGACTCATGGACTACAGTGATGCATTTTGAATAAGACAAAAAAATCAAGAGTAATTCAGTTGATACTGATTTACATACTTCAAGTGTGCAATGGTTTAAGCGAGACCAAAAACTTGCCCGGGTTCCTAATGCACTTCAAATTATGTAAGCCATGACATATACTTATAGATTTCTCTGTCGTTTTAGTGAGAGGATATTGGAAGAGCATGAATTTCCTGCAACAGCAATAAAAGTTCTTAAATTGTCATTGAGTACTGTTTCTATAATAAAGAGGGAAGAATACACCATTCTGAATTCAGTAGTGCTTCAGTTAAAGTCAGAAGTGCATCATCATCAGATAAGAGCATTCCACCACCAGATCTCCTGCCTGTTAGCCTGCAGCGGCTCTGCACACTTTCTTTAACTCAAACTGCAGCAGCAGTGCTATCCCAGAGCATTTTCCCCTAGTTGTTCTGCTGTTGTTCTTCTGTCAATATTCTCTTGTTCCTAAACTCCATGTTACTGCTTGTCGTGGTTTGAGGCCCTCAAACAGTTCTGCTCACTCACTCCCCCCTCTTTCTTCCCCAGTCCCGGGGGGATGGGGAGGAGAATTGAAAGAATGCAACTCCCACAAGTTGAGATAAGAACAGTTTAGTAACTAAGGGATAACATAAATCAGCACTGCTCCCAAGCCGAAAATCCAAAACACAGTGCTACACCAGCTACTACTTAAAGGAGAGACGACTGCTGCTCCTGAACCCATGACACTGCTGTTATGGGAAGTGTTTGCCACGAGTGTGACACTCATCCCTTCTTTACCTTCTTTTCCTCTTTGGCTGTAGCTTTTCAGTTATCTTAGGGACCCTAATTAACACAGAAGCAATAAAGTTTAGCAGCCATCCAGGGTGTAGCCCCTGCTGCTAATCACAGTGTGCTTCAGTATCATAAGCAGCAACCATCAGTGGGGGGCTTGAGTGGGTCCTAATGAAAAGTGTACCATTACTATGGGAAAATATTACAGGGACACCTATTGCACTTCATGGGGACACAAGATAGGATGCTCATCCTGGGACCTCCGTTGCTGCTCCTCCGCTCTCTCCCTCACTTTTTGTTTTTATTTTTTATTTTCTCTAGAAGTAAATTTTCAGCCTTAGAGCTGAAAAATGACATCAGGTACAGAGTCTCCTAATAAATCTTGAGTGTGAACGTCTCAACCTAGTTTGTGAAACAGAGGCACTATAAGGCTAAAAGACTGAAAATAATAGCTTACCCAGTAAGATCACGCATGTACTGAACAATACAGAGGTCCCTGGGATTATTTCCTGGCCTTGAAGCCAACTGTCAGGAGTGATCAATATCCATGTATCTTCTTCCACCCGATCAGCATGGCTGCATTTGTTCTTCCTGCTGGAAGCAGCCCTGCTGTAAGCTAAGAGTGACTCAGACACCCTCAAGTCCAATAGACAGGGGCTCAGCTCAGCATACAGTGGACATCAGGGACTTGCTTCAGTCATACATGCAGGCACCTGGTGCCAGACAAACTGCCTATAGAGTCTGAGACATCCTAGTGGGGCAGGCAGAGATCATAGAGGATCTGTGCAAGATACCACCCTGTCATGGGTTCAGCAGCAGCAGTCATTTATCTTTAAGCAGTAGCTGGTGAGCACTGTGTTTTGGATTTTTGGCTTGGGAACTGTGCTGATAACACCAGTGTTTATAGTTATGGCTTGG
>JASSUY010006761.1:0-28581 GCA_032466535.1 Forpus xanthops
TGCCCTCTAGGGTTATATCCCATGGAATCTTACTGAGCAGGTTCCTGAAGAGGCCAAAGTCTGCTCTCTTGAAGTCCGGGGCAGTGAGCTTGCTGCACGCTCTTCTCACTGTCCTGAGGATCTTGAATTTGATCATTTCATGATCGCTGCAATCAAGGCTACCCTGGAGCGTCACATTTCCAATCAGCCCTTCCCTGTTCGTGAGGAGGAGGTCAAGCATGGCACCTCTCCTCATCGGCTCCTCTATTACTTGCAGAAGGAAGTTGTGATAAATGACTCCTTTCTAGTTAAGTTAAATAAACTTAAGTTTATGAGTATGTGAATGTTTTGATGTTTTGGGTTTTTTTTTTTTTTTGATGTATACTACAGAAATTTTTTGTATTAAAAGTGATAATACTGTATTATTTGCTGACTTTGTATACTTTATTTTAATGTAAATAGGACATATCAGAATTTCAGATCTTGGATTAGCTGTGCAGATTCCAGAAGGAGAAACGGTCCGAGGACGGGTTGGGACTGTTGGTTACATGGGTATGTAAAGTGTCCTTTGCTAGTTATATTTTAGCAGAAAATTTGCTTCTGTGGGTATATGAATGACTTGTCCAATAAAGTATTCTGGGCCTGGATTATTTACTAGACATAGGAAGAAATGTTATTATGTGTGGTGGTAGGTGTTAGTAGTCAATTACTGATAGCTAGTGATAAACTTGAAAACTTAACTCTGGAAATTCTAGTTTTAGGTAGAGCTTTAAGAAAGCATCTCATTTTTTTCTGAGGCTCCAAGAGATTTAGGGTCACAGGTGAGCAGATTAATTACTGTGACAACAGAGTTTATTTTCATGCTTTGAAAAAACTTCATTCTCATTTTGTAATAATACTGATCTTAAGTGTTAAAGAACTCAAGTGCTTTTCTCGGAGATAAACGGTGTCCTGACTGTAGAAATGAATGTTTCTTCAAAGTACAAAGGAGTAATGCAGAGGTCTCTGCACAGAGCCAAAAGAGTACCTGAGAGTTTTTCCAATATTCAGTTAGTTTAAAGGGAATTGTCATTGAGGTTTCTTTGTTTGTGTTTTGTAGCTCCAGAAGTGCTGAAAAATGAGAAGTACACGTTCAGCCCAGATTGGTGGGGTCTTGGGTGCTTGATTTATGAAATGATTGAAGGCCAATCTCCATTCAGGAAACATAAGGAAAGGGTCAAACGGGATGAAATTGACCGGAGAGTAAAGGAAGACCAGGAAACATATTCTGACAAGTTCTCAGAGGAGGCAAAATCAATCTGCAGGATGGTGGGTGAAGAGACATAGAGGTTTGAAAATTAGATTTGTAATCCTTTTTTAAGAGATGAACTACTTTAATGTTTTCCCTTGAGAATTTTTCAAAGCTGGGGTTCTAAAATCTTCCTCTGGTTCAGATGGAAGTTTGTCACTGGCCATGAGTTGTTCAGTTATCAAACTCTGAGGATTCAGAATTGTTTTCAAAAGGAAGACAGGCTGCATAAATTGTTTTTTCATCATGTGGATGAAAAGTTCCAGTACTCCTTGGACCACATGTAATTATAGAAGGAGTACACTAGCATGCTCATCTTTGATACTGCATGGGCAGAAATGACATAGTGCACTAGTTCCCTTGCCTAAAGGAGTCTGTATGAGACATGCTGTTTTGATCTTGTATGTTCTTAATTTTAATAAGAGGCATGATTATACAGAAAGGTTCTAAGTTTCCTTGAGTAGTTTATGCAAAATATATGCATTACCTAAGCCCATTGAAGAAAAAAAATAAAGAAGTAAATCTATTTCCTGAAAGTAAAGTCTACAGCAAAATCTGTACTGTAAAAATGTATTCAGTGTGGCATCAATTAAAATACGTTTTATATAAGCTCGGATGTAATCTTCAAAGGGACTGCTTTCAAGGATTCTTTTGCCTACTTAAAGTCTTGCTTCCGGAATGTTCTGGTTTGGGTTTCCAGTTCATTTTTATACCATGATAAATTTAACCTAATAAAAAGCCAGAATTTAAATTTTTTAAAGACATTGTATAGATTTTCATTCTTTCTGTCTTATTATGGGATTGTATCACTGGATCAGTCTTGTTTTTTTTTTTTTCCTTTTTCAATATCTTTGCAGTTACTTGCTAAAAATCCAGGGGAACGATTGGGTTGCACTGAAGATGGAGCTACTATTGTAAAGCAACATCCTATTTTCAAGAATATTAACTTCAAGAGGCTGGAAGCTAACATGTTAGAACCTCCATTCTTGCCAGATGTAAGTAGGTGAGACAGATTTGATTAGTATCTAAAAAGGCAAGAACTGCTGTAATTCCCTGTCAGCAATCATATAGCTCCAGAGAAACCCTTGAATTTAGTTAAATTGTCAGGAGAATGCCACTGTTTTCATCATAGAATACTTTAGGGTTGGAAATGACCTTAAGATCATTCAGTTCCAACTCCCTCTCATGAGCAAGGATGCCTTACTCTAGACCATGTTGCCCAAGGCTCTGTCCAACCTGGCATTGAATACTGCCAGGAATGGAGCATTTACCACTTCCTTAGGCAACCTGTTCCAGTGCCTCACCACAGTCACAGTAAAGAGTTTCTTCCTTATATCCAAGTTTCATCTGAGATCACAAAATGATTTACAATAAATCAGTAAATAACTTATTTCTTAGCCCTTAAAAGTCTACTTCTGTAGCTCAGATGCTGAATAAGTAAAGACTAGCGTTGAACAAATTACTCCAGAGTTGAAAGGAGGGTGACAAATAAGTGAATTTTGACAGCCATTAAGAAACCCAGAGAAGTTGCATGCTGTTTCTGGTTTTGATATTTCTTTTCTGTTATTTCAAGGATGGATGGAATTGCTCAGGTGCTTTGTGAAGGGAGTCTTTTAAGATTTTGCATTTCTGTAGTATTTGTTGTCATTTTGTAGTATTGTATCATTTGATGATCAGCAATATGAAATTTGTATATATATGCAGGCATTTTGCTCCCTTTTTGCTCATCTAGGGAAACAAACAGACCAACCCACAAAGCCCCCCAATCCCAAAACCTTAATGAAGCAATCTTGTCTTGTACTGCAGCCACGTGCCGTATATTGTAAAGATGTCCTGGACATAGAGCAGTTCTCAACAGTAAAAGGAGTGAACCTGGATACTACAGATGATGACTTCTATTCCAAATTTGTTACGGGTTGTGTCTCAATCCCTTGGCAAAATGAGGTATTGTGTATTGCATTAAAAACTATTTCCCTTAGCACAGCAATATAGAAGATTTATAAGGATTAACTTTCTCTGTAAGATGCTAATAGATGTCTGCTTTAGACTTCTTTGCTGAGTGACTTCCAAGACAAGTTTTTCCCAAAACTTAATCAACCTGCTACTAATTTAGATCTATGGAAATCTGCACAATGTCATTTGTCATCATAGATGCAACATACAGAATGTTATCCAGCAACAGCATGAACCACATTTTCCTTGTGCTATCACATTATTCAATACTGCTGTTCATAGGAGGGAATGAATGCTGTTCAAAACACTAAAAAGCAAATATGTTATCCTGCCTGGGTGTCAATAGAGTATCTGAGTGAATGGTAAT
Organism: Forpus xanthops; assembly: GCA_032466535.1. Taxonomy (NCBI): domain Eukaryota; kingdom Metazoa; phylum Chordata; class Aves; order Psittaciformes; family Psittacidae; genus Forpus; species Forpus xanthops. Next base: position 3,588 of record JASSUY010006761.1, read on the forward strand.
ACAGAACTGCAGATTCACCTTTTCTAAGGTTTCAAAACAAACAGTTCAATACAGCTTGAAGCAGACTTTCTCTTAAAGCTTTTTCATTTGCCTAGTGAGTGAGTATTCTAGTTTTCTGTATAGCATACTAGAATTTTGCTAGTTCAGTCTGTATTTAGGAAATTCAAATCTTCTGTCCTTTAACAATGAACATGCTAGAAAGGACACTTTAAATTCATAGTTTTTGCTGTGTCTTCCCCATATTATAACTTTCTGAAATCACTATTGTCTTGAATTCTACCCAGAGCACCAGAATGATGTTTAAATTACTGTGGTCAGGTGTCAGCTACTTTTTTCACCCAAAAGTGCATTTCAACCCCTTGGTAAAAGGTATCCCCTCAGTACTAGGCAGGTAGTAGTATTCTGCAGAGAATCATCATTTTTCCTAGTCAGTATCATGTTTATTAATTAAGTTCAATCCAGGGTATAGGGATCCTGTATTTGTTAGGCTGGATGCTGTGAAATTAGTAGAATAGATGAGAGGAAAATCAATTTCTTGTTCTAAAAACTTCCCATTGCTGCTTCATAGGCAGAAGAAATGCATTACCAGACCAAGGGGCATCAGAGCACTTACCTTCATGGCAGTGCCTTTATTGCTGTTCTTTGTTTTGCTGGATGCACAAGGAGAGTTAATGCAGACTTTGTGTCTTTGTTCACAGAGCTCTGCAAGTGGTGTAGTTTGGCTGATGAATTTGTAAGTTGTTAGGAGCCAGGCTGAACAGATAATGCATGGAACTTGTCTGAGAGGCTTGTGTGGGTATTTCATTTGTATTTCATGTGTTTCAAAGATGATTGAAACGGGATGCTTTGAAGATATCAATGCATATGAAACTGATGGTACTGTGTCACCAGACAGAGAGAGGTCTCCTAAACCAAAGAGAGGCTTTTTTCACAGACTTTTTAGTGGAGAGGTAAGGGTATTTCTTTTCTTTCATAAGAAAATTGGCAGTAAGACCTTAAAATCAATTCAGTCTTTTATGTTATTTTGTGATAGGTAAAATTAGTTGTTTGCTGAATACTGAACCTAATGAAATCTGGTTTATTATGGCTTTGCTCCTACAGTGCATTTCAGAAACAGTAGAAATCCATAGAACTCCAGGAGTTTTTCCTCTCTCAGCATTCTGTCTTCCTCTAGTGTCTGCTAGCTGTTACCTGGGGAGAAGGTAGTGTCTGCTGTTAACAGTTGTGATATAGATTGTTTTTTCTTAAATATATATTTTGGGTCTTGCTTCTTATGTATTTTGCAGTTTCCTATAAAAAGTTCTGAGGAGATAATTTCAGAGATAACTGAGGCCATCTCTACAAAGCTTAAATAGCATTGACTAATGAACTCAGGAATATGGTGGAGCAATGCAACTCCTGGGACTCACTCCTTCAGAAAGCTGGGCTCCCCATGAAGCATTTTAGTGTATTTAATAAGTAAAAATATCCCCTAAATGAATGTGATGAAGTGTCATGAAACAAGCACTAAAACATCTTACATAGTTTAATGCCTTTACCAAAGCAACATAATACATGTTTACACAACTGATAATGCACAGTCTTCTCTTACACATAACTTCTACTCTTTAGTAAACATTTAGAGGTGTATGACTCGAGTATTTACCACCTAAAAGACACATGGCATATTGTGCTTGTTTTCAGGCCAGGAGAAATAGGCTATTTGTAAAGGTTTTCAGTTGTAGATGTTGAACACAATTCTGCTTGCTCAGTATGCCTGCACTTAGAGCAGAATTAAATTGAGAAGCATGAGTGTATTCTTGTAGAGAGCACTTCTGGAGAAATGACTCTTGCTTTCAAGCAGAAATGGAATTTTAAAATTGCTAGGAGCATACAATAGGGTCATGTATTAAAATTGCATGATATTTTTTGTCATCAGCTAGTAATTCAACTCTCTAAAATGGTACAGTGCTAATGGAATGTATAATAGTACTCTCATTTTTAGTCCACCTTTTCAAATTCACTTTTCTCCCACTTACAGTAGTAGAATAGAAGGTATGGTTAAGTGTACTGATAATGTCACATAGCTGAAGTTAAAGTTTGTGTCTTACTGTAGTCTTTTTCCAACTGAATCAGCAGGTTTCAGACTGTCCCAAGATATAGTTCTGTGTATTGAGAAAGAGTCCTAGAAACAATAATATCGCTTGAGGGCCTTTAGCTGGTTTTGAAGTTGTAAGACTGCAGTTAATTGTCTTCTGAAGTTAAAAGAAGGAAAGATCTTAAGGTCAAATGAAACTTTAATGACTTGAGATTTGGGGTTGGGTTGTGGTTTCTTTTGATATTCCCAAAGTATTTAGTTAGTATGGAACAGAATGTGCTGGAAAAAGCCATCCACTGCCCCACCCCTAGCCTTTATATGTCCCATAAAACACACAAACCAATGATAGTGTCAGTTCTGCAGCCAAATTCTCTCTTTTGTCTTCTCTTGCAGGTCTGCTTTAAATCTGATTGCAGTGACGATGAGCAGGAGTCTTCCCGACTTTAAATCATTTTACTCTCATCAGAAAGGATGAGCAAACTTTAAATGTTTTATATCTCTGTAGCAAAGTGTATTATATATATTTTTTATCTGAGTTCAAGGATTTTTGTACATTTGTACTTCATTTGTTTTAAGATGTATATTTTCACTAAAGCTTAATTGTACAAAAAGCAATGAGTGCCATTTGAGTGAGTGTGTTTCTGTATGTATTTGATTTACCTTGATTTTTTTTTTTCCCAGTGAAATGAATCTAGAAATACTAAAAGGATTTTAAAGCACAGAGATATCTATGGCATCAATGTAACTTGACTTTGTATGCTATTGGTAAAACACTTCTGTTCAGGGTCCTTATTAGCAGTTTTTCTTAACAGTAAAATTGCTGTACTGATAAATTCCAGAATTCCTGTATTATCCAGCAGCATGGCAGTGCTATTACCTAATGTATCTCTCAAACAACCGCTAAGGGAAAAAAAGGAATTTGGTGCACCATGGCCAGCTATTACGGAATTGCTCTTTACTCTCTCACTCTGCAGAATGTCTTTCTGTATTTCTATATATATGGAGAATTCTGAACATTTAGCTTAATCCTTTAACAAACTGTATTTACCCCATTCTGCTTTTCTACCCATCTTGCATATCCTCTCTGAACAGTTTCTTGGTATGGACCATGCGTGTAGACCCATGCCAAAATTCTGGAGCTATATTTTGAGTACTTTGTTGTCTTTACTAAAAGGGTTTATTTTTACCTGTAAGGGCACCTTTTTGTTTTGTCCTATAAATGAAATTGTTTAAAACTCCTTGTAGGATGTTACAGTTTTAGAATGGGTTACAAAACAAAGCATGGGCTCTTGTTACTAACTTCATCTCTGCTTATTATGTCGGAATGCGCAATATTATGGGGTTGACAGCTATCACTGCCACTGAGGGAAGAGCAAGGTAGTATTAAGTGTAAAATTTAATTATGTAAATAATCTTTCCTTAGAACCTTTAAAAACTTAAACATTAAAACCTGCCTTTAATAATAGCTTGACACAGATGTGGAGCTGATATTGAAGTTTTAGTTATGATTACCTGATGTTCATAAGCAAAACTGTTTCCAGCTACTTGAAAGCTTGTCAAACTTCCCTTCTTCTGGACTCAGAGTATGCCAGGCTTTCTTTTCATTTTATAAAGTTTCTGGTAAAACTGTTAATGTGTGTATGAGAATGAATTTAGGGAACACATTAAGAGCCTCTTCTGGTTTCAAAATTGGAGTTAGGGACTTCAAATATAATGGAGCACTCTTGGAGTTGGAGACAAGACTTCTGTTACATAGTTTGTTCTGTGCTCTGAAGATTTGTCTCTACTGAGTGTGAATGGGGATTTTTTTCTCTCAGATCTCTAGGGCACCAACCAGACCACATGTGTATTATACATGCAGAGCTCCTGATTGTCCCTCTACCTCAAATAGGTTTGTGCTTGTGATCCGCAGACCCACTGCAAAAAACTTCAGCTGCTTCCGAGAAACTTGCAAGATACATTTGATGCTCAAGCCTGATGCTCAATCAGGTTTTATTTCACAGTATTTTGTCTCTAGTGACAAATACATTGACGGGTGGGACTTTGAATAAAGTTGGAAAACCAGTGTGTTACAGAACTGGGAATGAGGTGGTGTCTATCTGAAATTGTTCCTCTTGGCTACCGTGCCACCAAAATAAGGAATGAGTCTGTCTTTTCCTGGGTTTTCAGTACATTTTTCCTGATGTCTAAAACAGCAGAGGACAGCAAAATGCCTGCTGTAAAAAGTGCAAAGGGAGAAATTGGCAGAGGGAGAAAGAGTTTGAATGAATTACTGGAAGGTAGTCTGATGCAAAAGTGGGAGGCTTGACAAAGAGAAATATATGAAATAAGGGTGTTGGCTGGAGTCATTATGTGTGAGACAATGAGCTGGCAGAGTCTGACTTGACCCTCTGTTATGTATCACAGTAACAGAACAACTCTAAAGATGGGAATGGAGAATTGGAGAAATCATTACGTTTCTCTGATAAAGAGGTTTAATTTTTTAAGATGTTAGGTTTGCTGTTCTGAGGCAAAGGTGACTATTTAAACAGAGGGCATATAGGGTGATAGCATGGATTTTAATATCTGCTTAGAGCAATAATATCTGCTTGAAATTTGGGCAAGAATACCATGGACACAAGCTGAGTAATTTTTATGGAGAAATTACAGGAATTTGCTTTAACAAATAAAGAAAACCTGAGAGTCTGTTTACCATGTATTGCAAATTTTCTTTCCATATTGGAGGGGGAGGGATCAAAACTTAAAAAAATCAAATATAATCAGCTCCTCTATTCTGGAGTGCTGAGGCATAACACTCATTATTCCCCAGGGATCTGTGAAGAAAAAAAGCCAGATAAAAGGAAAGTTGTTCCTGAGACATGGTTACTTACACATCCACTCTGTTGGACAAGGAACTCCAGCCATCCAAAAAAGTAGAGGATTTGTTCATTTTTATAAAGCTTTATTTAGTTTTATTTCACTTTTCACTTTTTTTTTCTGATGGTCTGAATAATACTATTGTTTTTGAGTAACTATATGTTTACAAGACTAGAACATATATTCCATTGCCTCGGGATGTTTGTGGGGTGTTGATTGGTTGTTTTTTACCAAAATAGGCTCAAGATGGCATTTTTCTACTATACATTTGTCCCGTTTGTCTAGAAATAAAACCACATAATACTGACTAAATGTCATCTAAGATGAATCCCCTAATGAATTGGAAAGGACAATAAACTGGAAGGATCAGCAAAACTCTCTTTAGATGGTACAGGGAGATTAAGGTATTACGGTGTTTAAGGTGTCTAACATTGCTTAAATCTCTACTGGAGTATTAGTAGCTTGGAGATGTATTCTGAATGCAGGGAAAGGGTAAGGAGACGGAAGAACACCTGGCAATAAAATATTGTGGTGTGATAAATTTAATACACATTTTGCTCTTGGTTTCTGCAGGACAGCTGAGACAAAGAAGGGAAAAGGCAGCAGGTTGTGTCTACTGATTAAGTAGACTTTTATTTCCACAAAGTCGTTCCAGCATTATAACTCTGAATTCAGATTCTAGATCCATGTGTTAAGGGCTTTAATAGCAGTGAGACAATCGAACAGCCCAACTGCTTTGTTCTACTGGTGCAAGATTTGGAAAGACCTATGGAATTCCAAGGAGTTACTTGCATGAGATGAGCCCTCTTTTCCTGTGGCTTCCATTTCCAAACATTTCTGTATGTAAGTCCTAATGTCTGCTTGTGCATACCTTGTGAACCTGTAATTCAGAAACTGTGAAACATGTACCTGTACCTTACTGGTTTACTTAATGCTTTTGAATGTTGTGACCAACAGAATACAATCTTCATGCTTCAGGGTTGTTTTCTCCCTGTATTAAAAAAGTCAGCTTTTGTTTTCTTCCCAGAGGTGTAGTGTTCATAATAGGGATGGTTTTATGTGTCTGGATTGTAACAACAATAAAACAAAGTCTCAGTTGACAAAATGAGCACTTAAAACTAATTACTGTATAATAATAAATATATAGGAAAAAACCTGTGGTATTCCCATAACAGAGAGTGCTACTGACAAGTCTGAGCCTTTAATAGAACACATTGTATGGGTTTTCTTTTCCAGATAATTTTTAAAACAATAGATCCCAAGGTTTTTGTTTATAAAAGAATTATCTCCATCTCAAAAGTGCCTAATTTGAGAAATCAGTGATTGAAGCTGTTAAAAACAACTGAAAATCCATATTTAGGATGCACTTAAATTATTTTTCAAACAATACTGGTGTAAGAAACTTCTCATTGCTGTTTGTTCAAAGAGTATACTTGTTTACAAGTTACTGAAGTCAATAGAAGTAATATGATTTTGGTTCACGATTTAATATTACACTAATTTAACACTGCAATTATCCTTTAACATTAGTGTAGACTTTTCAGAAAATACTTCTCTTTAGGAAGTAAGAAAAAAAAATTGAATTAAAATTTAAGAATTAATGGGACGCACCTTGAAGCTAAATTTTATGTTTGATTTTAATTGCCTGCCTGGTTCATTTTGGTGATGCTGATGTCTCTTCTGCTGAACGTACAATTCTCTTTTAGTTCAGATTTGTTCTTATGGTGTCATTTAAGTTTTGCACATGAGATGCAGGTAACTTTTCTCATGTTCCACATGTGTTCAGAACACCAGAAGTGTGTGTATACCTCAAGTATAGTGAGGCTTATTATTCAACGTGACGTGTTAGTGTCAGTATCTCCAAACCATTGAGCTATTTGTGTATGAGCTATTTTTCCTGGATATTCTAGCATTGTTACTCCTGAAATAAAACAAAACACTGCTGCCTGTCTCAACCACATGAACTACTGCCTTATGTGATTTCTTTACCATGTCTATCATGGTAGACAAGATAAATAAAAGAAAAATTGTTATTTGAAACAAAAACCCCTGCAGTTTGTTGAAGGAGAAAATGTGTATTACATGCCATAAGATCTTTACCAGTGCCAGATTGTCAGATCCAGGAAAAAGTGTCCTTGCTCTGTTATATTTGCTCAGTTGGTACCTTATCTCAGTCTGATTTCTACATACATACCATGTGAAAAGTCAGGATGGGCTGGTTTTCATTAACACATTTACTGTGGTAACGCTACAAACGTGAATGCTGAGTGGTCAATAGGAGCTGCAGCTTGTCAGCAGCAGCCTTATCATGCGCGTTCAGTTTTATGCTATTGCCAAAGGTAACTAGCCGGATCTCCCTCTCCTTGAGAGAGTCTACACTTTGTCATTAGTTGGATTTGTTAGTTTTGGAGGCTTTTTAATATCACATACTTTTCATCAGTGAGCTGCTTGTATTTTCAGTGTTTTGTCCTCTTTATCCAAAGGCTTTCACTGTTATTTGATGACGTGAGTTGAAGGGCTAAGAACCCAATGACTATACAAACCAGCTTCAAATTATAAGTGACTTTAACAATGATATAACCATGCTGTGACATATTGCAGATTGTGACATTATTGCAGGTCAAACTACATGGGCCAGTAGTCTCATAAAGTCTCTTGGATTACTGAATAGTACCAATTACCTGCTGAATTGTTTGTGGACATGCAGAAACGCTGCCTGAGTGCAGGATGGGGCAAAAAATAGTCTCATTATCCTTGTCCAATCTGTTATTAAAAATGTTAGATAAGGAGATAACCTATGCCTAGGTAGTCTGTAGTCACATTCATGATGGTCAACTCTGTCTTACAGACAAGGTAAAAAGCCTGTTCCTTCTTTCCTTCTGGAGGTTGAGATGACTTAATTGTCATCCACTAAATTCTATGTGACCTTTTAGGTATTCAATGTTATTCCACTGAGGGTGTGATTTTGTGTTTCTTTGTGGTAACGATGGCTTTACAAAAATGCCTGTTCTGTAACCCTGCTGGCTTTTTATTGCTCCTTGCCAGTTTTACATCACTTTATTTTTGCCAGTGCAGCTGTTTGTGGGATTGCTGTTTGAACAGCATCAGTGACACAACACTTGCAGAACCATGGATCAGTAAATCTGAACTGGGAGAATATACTGATAAGGTGCTTACCGAAGAAAAACCTGATCACCCTTAGTTCTCTTCCAGGCACCCCAAATCATAGTTAATGCTGCCAATACAATTCTGAAAGAGAAGGAAGAGGAATGTGCCCTGGCATTTCTGTGGTGAGTGAGCAGCCCTTGGAGGACTGGTACCTGTTTTGATCTAAAGCTCCAAGATAGGTTTGCAAAGGCTGATTTGGTTGGTGGCTTCTCTAGTCTTTGATAAGAGCTTATGCTCTTTTTAATGTGCTTATATTTATTTCTAACTGTAGAGTGGCACAGGCAGTTGTCACACAGTGTATGCAGCATTCCAGCTATGCTGTCATCTTTCTTCATGTATCATTTGCGAAGTAAAAAATTCATGATGGCCCATATGTTCCAGAGAAAACTCTGCAAGCTTCAGCATAAAATAATTAGGGAAAATACTTTCTTTACCTTAAAAAGCTCACATTTTGTTACACATTTATAATTAGAGAGTTTGCTCAAAGTTGGATTGCTTTCAATACTGTAGATAGGTTTACTTTCGGAGGAATGTCTCAAATGGTTCATCTTTTATTAATGTGCTAATAAAGTTAACTGGCAAGAGCACTGTTACTAATGCTGAATATTTGCCAAGAACATGAGTGGTAAGGTGGTTCTTTCATGATTTATGTTGGCCTGATACCCAAAGACCATGACCTCCCCTTCTTGTGTCCATTCTGCGTGCAATAACCAAATCCCTACTAAGTCATTACTATGCATTTATTTTCTGACAAGTCACAGACTCAGGAGTAAGGGACCTCTGGAGCTCGTCCAGTCCAAGCCCTGTGCCAAGGCAGGGCCGCCTAGAGCAGCTTCCAGAGGTGGCCCAGAGGTGTTCAGGAGGGTTTTGAATGTCTCCGGACCAGGAGCCTGCACAACCTCCCTGGGCAGCCAGTTTCAGTGCTCTGCTACCCTCAACATAAAGAGTTTCTTCCTCATCTTGAGACAAAATTTCTTGTGTTTTAGTTTATGGCCAATGCTCCTCATCCTGTCGCTGGGTATCATGGAAAAGAATCTGGCACCCTCCATTTTTCCCATTACTGGAACCAATTTCGTATGTTTGCGATACAAATGTGTACTGGCAACTATACACAGCAAAACTGGTGGCTATAGCTGGAAAGTTCAGAATACTACTGATCTGGTTTCAGTTACGCCTTTTGCAATGGAACCAAAGGTGTAAATACTGTACACCGTGTCCGGTGAGTACTGTGTTCGGTACATGCTGTCCGACCGCACAACGTGTCTGCCCGGGACCGCGCTGGGATCGCCGGTCCCGCCGCCACGGTAAGCGTCGGACTCCCGCTGTGTAACCACGGTTCCCCCGGTGGTGACCCGAGGGGCGGAGCGGGGCTGCCCGGGGCTGTTTCCCGGCCGACACCGCGCTCCGGGGCGGGGCAGCGGTCTCCGCTCTCGCTGCCGGGCGGAGGGCTCTAGGACCCAGCGCCCTCCGTCCTCATGCAGCTCCCGGACGCCCGTCGCCGCCGAGCTCGGGAAGGGGCGGGTCCCTCTTTCTGATTGGTCAGCGGGCCTGTCACTCTCCTAGATGCCCCGCCCCGTACCTCCCCCGCGCCTGCGTGTGTGTAAGTGCCTCAGCGCGTGCGTGACGCGAGGCCGAGGGCGCGGTATGCGCATGCGCGTCTCCACCCCGGGGCGGGGACCACTCTCCGGGGTGGGCGGGGCATCCCGGGAAGGGGCGGGGGCGGGAGCGCGGCGTGGGGACTGATGGGACGGGCGAAAGATGGCGGCGGGGCAGCTGAGGTGTGCTTGCGGGTCCTTACGGTGTGTCCCTCATTCATTGCGGCAGTGACCGGCGGTGCGGCCTGAGCCGGCTCCGGCGGGACAGGGCGAGGCCGGGACGAGCAGGACAGGAGGAGGAGCCGGGCCCTGCGAGGAGGAAGGCGGGCGCCGCCGGGCGACTGTGAGAGAGCGGGGAGGAGCGGTGGGGTCGGTGCTGCCGGCGCGGGCGGAGCGGACATGGCCACCATGGAGAAGCTGATGAAGGCCTTCGAATCGTTGCGCTCCTTCCAGCAGCAGCAGGGCCCGGCTGCCATCCCGGAGGAGCAGCTCCAGAGACCGTGAGTGCCCCGCGCCTGGGGACCGGGAGGGCTCCTGAAACCCTGTGGCGATGCCCTGTCTGCTCTGCCCTGCCCTGCCCCGGTGAGGCCGCTGGAGCCCTGACAGACAGAGCGGTGGCCGGCCGGCCGGGCTGGAGGTTCGCCCGGGAGTGCTTCCCTGTCTTTGACAGGAGGCCGTTCTGTGGACGAGTCTGGGAGAGCTGCCTGCTCTGAACTTCAGTTTGCTCTAGGAGTAACTTTGTGAGCAAGCAAATACAGAAATACAGCAGTGTTGGTAGTAAACGGGAGGTGCAGTACTGCTGTATGGGTTTCACAGGCTAGTTCTGGAAGGAAAGCTTTCATTTCAACTGGAAAAAATGTACTTCCACTTCTCTCTTCCAAGCCTAAGTTAAAGCATTAAACCTCATAGGGTCTGAACTCTGATGCATCTGGGAGAATTGATGTGGATATCTGTTTATGACAAACTTCATTTAAAGTCTAAGAAGTTGTTACGTAGAGATTTGAAGGGGAATTAGTTTGTTGGTTTCTTAAGCACTAGGGACAAACAGATCACATTCATGAGGGATTCAGGTTTCCCCTCTGCAGTAATTGCTGGAGGACAGGGAGCTGTTCAGGACCACAGTGCTGCCCTGGCATTTGCATCCCCTAAAAATAACTTCTGTCAGGCAGGTGAACAGGCACTGATATTTTTACAGTATAAATACATGAGTCATACTGTTGCTTTTCCTCTGGCTACTGGGGAGACAGGAGAAGCAGAAGGGCTGAGGACCAGGTAACTTCTAAATTGGCAGTTTCTTAGTGTTTTGGCAGAGGGTGCTGTGCAGTGAAGCTGGGCTCATGGCCACCTGCTCCCACAGTAGATTCTAATACAGGTGCCAACAAAATTGTCATGGTTGATACTGTTTGGAGAGTGTTGTCTCAAACAATCACAGTGCATGTTTTTTGGGGCAGAATAGATGGGAAAAAAATCATCTTTAGGAGCTAAATGTTTTTAGATGCCTTATTGGTCTGCAGGGACTAATTGCTCTGTTACATGCAGGTTTTTTATGCTAGTACTTTGTGATATGGCAAGGCTTTGAGCAATCTGGCCTAGTGTGAGTTGTCCTTGCCCGTGGCAGGAGGTTGGAACTAGATGATCTTAAAGTCCTTTCCAACACAAACCATTCTGTGATTCTGTCTATTTCCAATATTTCCTATGTGTAGCTGAAAAAAAAAATCTGTCAAGAAAGTTGCTGCTGAGATGGATCATGGTCATCCAAGAGAAGGTCCTGAGAATTACTTTTCATGCTTGCTCAGGATGTCAGGCTTGGTTGGGGGTCTGAATTTAGGCCTGCTCTGCTCCAAACATTAAAAATTTAGGGTTGTAGTTGTCCTTGTTGACTTTGCTTCATGTTTAAAAATAGGCTGTGTATTTTCAGAAAGCTGATGGTGCATGCCCCCATGAGATGTACAAATTCAGTAACAGCACTAAGCTTCATAGAAGCCTATGGGAGGATATTATGGCAGTCTTTGCTGAACTTTCCCCAACTTTTAGTGAAGTACCAGGTGACATCTTGAGCATAATTCACAGTACTGTCTGTTTCTGATTGAAATGACTGGAAAGGAAAATTGTCTCAGTGTTTTCCGTGTGTTTGGGAGGGGTGTTCATCTTCTTTATGCTTCTGTACAAATACCGCTTGAATTGCTTGTAATTCTGAGTGGTCACTTCCTGTCATTCTGCTTACTGTTATAAGCTAATCTTTCCATAATGAAAAAATGAATTAGTTGGTGAATAACATAAAGTGCTACTGGTTTGATCATTGTTTCATTGCATAGAAGTTTGACATTGTCCACTGGATCCAAGTAGTCCAATCATCTAAATTAGACAAGTGAGAAGCTGTTGTTCCTCAAATTCTAGAGTAATCTCATCATTACAGGTGGTGGTTGACATTTTTGTTGGGCTTTTTTTCTACTATAAAAGTTAAACTAGCATTAACTACCCACTGTTACTTCTTTTCCTCACAAAATGAGGAACAAAATATCACCTCTACATGATTTAAAATAATAATAATAATTACCTGTTGGACTATGCAAAAATGGCCTTTTAAGGTTTTTTTTTTGGTAGAAAGTAAGTGTTCTGTATCTGGTTAGTGAATGAGTCCTACCAAGGACTGTTTGTCTCCTGCTATGAAATATTTCATGATCACAAAGATTGGGAAAAACACTTCATTGTAACAACTTCTGAACTCCTGCTAAAGTTGATATCCTCTCTTTACTCTTTTAAAGTAAAATATTAATTGAATTCAAGCTTTTACCAGGAAGGTAAGAACTTTTTCTGTTCTGAGAGATTTTAGTCAGCAATAATCACAGTCAGACCTCAGTTTCTGGCCCTCTTAACTCTTCCTGTTTTTTTTTCTTCAATGAAAACTTAGGTTGAGCTCTCTGTCATCATATTGCTTCTATACCCTTCTGCCGAGGCACCTTATTTTCTTCTGTCTCTATTTTTAGTCTTTTCATGCTCTTAAGGTTTGGTTGGAGTCAGGCATTTTGGATTTCAAAGGTCCCATTAACTTAAAATTGGATTAGTATGATGTAAAAATTCAGAGTTTACTTAGTGAAACTAAAAAGCAGATGGACCATCACACATCATCCTATATGTTATGATTTATTCATTTTGCCTCTTAGCAGTGGGCTGAGAGAATGACTTGCTGAAGTTTCTTCTGGATAAATTATTTAGCTTTGACTGGATTAATTCAAAGGTGGATTTGTCACCTTTTCTTTTGTCAGCTTGCTCTTCTAGTCTGTTATTGTAATTGTTTTCAGTTGGGCCCTATTTTGACTTATTGCATTTGACTCTAACCATTACATTTACAGCAAAAGGTGCTTCTAGAGCCAAAGTGCTCTCCAGCAAGATGCATTTTTTTTTTTTTTATACTAATGGGTTTTTCTGATTTTTTTTTTTTTTTTTTTTTTTATGTTGCCCTGAAGCTGTGGTTGTCGATTGGTTTCATCAGTGCTATATGTAGATGTATCATGAGTTTTTTGCTTAACTGAAGACCACATGAACTGCATGGGTATTGCATATTGTCCTGCCTGTCAGTGGTGGTCCATAGGTGGTTTGGGAGTTCATTTCTAGGGTGTCTGGTAGACCTGTTCTAGTTAACTTGACTGTCCATCGCTGTCTGTGTCGCTGCACTTTGCCTGAAGTAATTGTTATGTTTGAGCTGAGTTTATTTGTTGATCCACTCATATTTCTTTTTGTTATTACTATTATAATATTGATAATCACTATTATATAATATATATATAATATTATTAGTATTTTCAGTTTTCAATTACTTTTCTCTAGGTTAATATCAAGCCATTTGGCTTGGCCCTTTTCCTTTCATTTTTCCGTTTTTAGCTTTGGAGCGTCTGTGTTCTTTTTACATACCCTTAATTCCAAGGCCTAATAAAAATCAGCATCAGTGAGTTGCATCCCTTTGTAACCACCCCATTAGGATTTAGGAGTGTGAAACTATCTGTTCTTGCTGGTTTTCTTGTTTATTAGTATTCTTGGCTAGTGATTGTAGAAGTATGCAGAAGATTAAACTCCTCTGTGTGTGAGATGAAGCTTTCCTGTAGCTAACTGCTGCTTCCAGTATCTCCTGCCTTCTGTTATTCATCAAACTGAAATGACCTTACACTTGGGGCTTGCTACTTCAGCTCTCTTCTAAGAAATGTGTGATGCTATTGTTGTCCCATGGGTATCCTCATCAGCAGTTTGCCCGAAGGCTTTATAACACTTTTGAGTCGAGCTTTTCTTTTTTAAATAAAAAATCATGTGTTCTATCTCTAGATACTGTTCTGTGATCTTTCTGCCTCTGTAGGCACAGAAAACGTGTGTGCACACAATGTACATTAACTGTTTGCCTTCCACATTTTCTTTCATTTCTTCAAGGGCTGTTCTTTTGGGAAGTTGAATAACAAAATGGCAGATGAAAGATTGGTTTCATGTTTGTTATTCTTTCCCTTTGGATATTAACTCATAGTCCTCACTTCTGGTTTCTCTTATTTCAGTTTCAATAGTAACTTGTTACCTATATGCAATCCTTGAAATTTTTCACATTAAATTTTCTCTAATCAGCCTTTTTGAAGTTACTTATTTCAGTGAGGTGATAGATTCAGCATTAGATGAGCTCTCTGTTTACAGAAATCTACCAGAGAGATTGATCTGTACAAGTCTGAGTGCTGTTGAACACTTCTGCTGTCTTGCTTGGGGCTATGCTATGGGTAGATAATAAAGATTGTTAGCTTGAAAGCAGTTGCATTCAGCAGTAGTTTTAATGCATTTTATGTCTGAAGTCATGAGCTTATGGGCAAGTTCTGGTGTGTCTGTTCTGTTATTGGGGTGAATGTATACTGAAAATTATGCTCAAAAGAGATGTGGGCAATGCTAGATAAAAATATACAAGTTAAAATTACTCAGTTCTTTAGGTGCCTTTTCACATCAACAGTGCTCAAGTTGCACTTAGGAAGTATTTGCAAAGAATTACTTTTTTTCAAAGATACTCTTATTTGAGCTAAAGCTCTTAAAGATTCAAAAATTAAAGCTTAAGTCTTCAAAACATTTGTCTAATGACATACTTTCAGTATATTTAATGTGCTTACTGGCTACTTGCTTTTGGTCATAGAATCACAGAATAGTTAGGGTTGGAAAGGACCTTAAGATCATCCAGTTCCAGCCCCCCTGCCATGGGCAGGGACACCTCCCACTAAACCATGTCACCCAAGGCTATGTCCTAATGACACTGGTTCAGTGTCAGTAAAGCTGGGTGCAGGAGACGCTGCATACAATGAAATATAATTGCAATGTCTTACTTGTGAATATCTTTTTTTTTTTGTTGTTGTTGTTGTTTTCAGTTCCTTTGTTGGGGTTGGAGCAGAAAAGGAGCTTCTGTTCTAGACATGGCTGTAAAGGGTTGTAGGAGCTTATTTGAAGTGACTGTTAAATTTTGCTAAGTAGGAGCTTTTAGTATTGTGCTCTGCATCACTTGTCAATATACGTTCTTCTGCAAATTTTATTCTCTTAATTTTATGCTCATTTGCTGTAAGTTGACTGAGCTTGACCTTTGCTGGACTGTACCTAGTGTTACTACAGGAATATTGATGGACATACACTGTGCCAGGAGCTTTGCTACTTCTAGAATTACAAAACTACTTGGAGGAGCGTGTCATATGATGGAATTTCAGTTCAGATACGGAATGGTTGATTTTGTAGAACTCTTAAAGTTTCAAGAACTTGCCTGACAAAAAAAAGTTTCAGGTGTTATGTGTGAGGAAGGTTGTCTTAAAATTGGTATTTGTAGCTTCAAGAGTTGTTTTCATGGCTTATTTTCCCCAGCCTTTTCTTTCTATTTGTTATTTTAGCTTTAAGTGCTACTCTTTTTCCTTCCTTTTCCATTACTCCATTTTTCAGTTCTGTTTCTCAAATATTTTTTTCACTGAATGTTAAGGAATTGCTAAAGTATTCCCTGTTCATTCTTTTCCCAAATTGTATCCTTCCCTTTGCTTGTGTGCCTGCATGCTCTCGGCAGCAGTTATTATACGAAGTGCTGGTACTACACTTAGTTGGTGTAGGGCTGTTTATATAATGACCAGAAGAGTGCATGTTATACTTGTATAACCATTAGACACTGCTTTAGCAAGAATGTTTTAACTTTTCAAGTCTGATCTCAGGCTCTTTATCATTGTGTTCTTTTAGAAAGAAAGAACTTTCAACTACCAAGAAAGATCGAGTAAATCATTGCCTAACAATATGTGAAAACATAGTTGCTCAGTCTTTAAGGTAAGACAGTGTCTTAATTGCATCAATACAAATAGCTGCTTTGGAGTGTTAGTTATTCAGGGGCTTCCTGGTAATTGCTGATTTAAAATGTTCAACTTCTGCTTAAAACTGGAATGACACAATTTCTTTTCACCAACACAAAGTAATTCTGTTTTAAGCATTGATATTCTTCTGCTTTAGCCAAACTGAGGCACAGAGGTCAGATACCTTGCCAGATTATGTAGGAAAGAGCAGGTAAATGATCTCCCAATTCCTAATGGAATGCTTCAATCCAATTAAAGTCTTCTCTTGTGTAATTATGTATAATGTATGTATAGTTGGATTGTGATCCCCCCTCAAAAATGGCACTGGTATTCTCTTTTTCATAATGCACACTGTAGTTTTTCTAATGTTTTGTTTATTTAGAAATTCTCCAGAATTTCAGAAGCTGCTGGGGATTGCTATGGAACTCTTTCTACTCTGCAGTGAGGATGCAGAATCTGATGTCCGGATGGTTGCTGATGAATGCCTTAATAAAGTTATTAAAGTAAGAACTTCTGTATACTGTAGTACTAAGTTTTACCTCTTCTTGATGCAGTGTCCTGTGTGAATTCAGCCTGATATTCTTATATTTACTGCTCTGACTGTTAACAATATATCATAATGTAAGAGGCTAAGTAAGCTTTTCTATTAAATTCTACATGCGCTTTTAGGAGACCTTTTTGTATCCAGATTAAGCTATTTTAATTTGTCTGTGGACATTCATCACTCTTTGCTTCAGTTATTCATTAACTTTATTCTTTTGTAGTTAACCAAAACAAGAATGTGGACTTGTCTACAATCATCTTGGTTTATGGGAGGAGTATGCTAGGAGTGTTCTGTAAACATAAAGATACTTAACAGGAAAAGTAGTGGCTTTTCATTCCAAACTAGTAGTATGCTGTAATTCAGGTAGTGTGATTTGCTTAGCCTTGGAGGGAAGAGCTTTTAGGCAACAATTAAGACTGGTACAGTGTTCTGGAGATTGTTCATTACCCTACTGTAATACAGAATGAAGGGCTTGTTGGAGAACAGTAGGTGGGCATTCATATGAGGTCAGGCAAGGTCTAAATTGTGATTCAGAGTCTCTTAAAATGAACCTTCTGAATCACTGTTGTGAGCTGCTACTTCCAGGACAGGTTTACCTTCACCTCCCCTTTTTTTGCCCCCCCTTCTTTTCCTGTTTTCTGCGGTACTTGACCTGCATGATGAATGTAGTTAATGCAAAGTTCAAGTGCTTTAGAAAAATGCAAATAGTATTCCTTGGCTTGAAGGGATGTGCAGAAGCAAGCAAACAAAATGTTATTTTGTTTTTCTTTTCCTGTTGAGTTTTCTCTCAGTTAAGTTCTGTTTGTAACTTTCTGAATGAATGAAGTTTGGAGAGTTGAGCTTGTAGCTGAAAGTTGTGTGGAGAGAGCTTACTGGTAATGAAGTATATTTCACTTCCTTATTCCCCATCTTTGTGGAAGTGTTTTTTGTTTTTTTTTTTTTTTCATTTTGCCATGTAGGACTTTGATCTATTCATTCTGATTTAAATGTTTTCCCATTTGCATTAGTTTAACACTCTGTGACCTGCATACACCATCGTATAACTTAATCTACTTTAAAAGATGCTCTGAAACTGTTGTAAAGAACGTAGGCTTCCTTGTTCACCAAACTCTTCCGTAGGCCTGATATAAAACTAACTTCTTTAACTCGCTGATCTATTTCATATTGTTGCTTTCTGTCATGTTTCAAGATCACTTGAACAACCTTAATTATTTTTTTTTTCCAAATCTTTGAATTTGTACTCTGTTTTGTTTTCAAGATTAGTGATTTTTAAATCATGGCATCTTCTGTAAGTTGTTAAGCTTGCCAGTTGGTCCCAGCTGTAAAGTTGTAGTAGTTATGATATTCCAACCACATACATGTATCTGACTGTTATCAAGCTGGTCATAGTTTGTATTCTGTTTCTATGTTTTATGCTGTGTGGATGCAACCTCGTCTTTAGGCAGATGCTCTCTTTTGTATAAATGCAGAGATAAAAAGATGCAGAGTTTTATTTTTGGTCCTGCAAGTAGCAGCAGTGCTGCTTATGATGAGTGGAACAGGGGCGTCAGGCTCCTAAACTTGCATGTTAGTCAACGTTCAGCCTTTTTAGTACCTCAGGCATTTTAGAGACTAATTCTGTTGCCAATAAGTTGCTTTATGGTTTCTCTTTAAATATAAGAGTATACATGTGAGCATTACTTGTGTAACTATGTGTCTGTCTGGAGTTTGTACTCATTAAGATAATAAAAATGCAAACGCTTGTATAGGCAAGGCTGTAAACTGAAATTGAAAGTAAGTTTAGGTAAAAACTCTGTAGGTCATCTTTAAGTTTCATTTACCCATCAGAACCTGACAGACAGTATAAATGGCTCAAAGTTTAAATGGCTTTGGTGATACCTTTATTAAAAGAAAAAATACCAGGTTGGGAATTAAACAGTTTTCTGCAGTTAAGGTGTTACCCAAACTGTCTTGTTTCTGAAGCTGACATATAGTGTTGCTGTATTCTATGTGATAATGATATTGGTGGGGCTGTTCACACCGATTGGAGTACAGTTGGTCTCAGTAATTGGGTTTTATTATTTGTAGCAATTTAGAGTTGTCATTCCAGTTGGAAAACATTACAAGCATAACCTTTTTAGATTCTAGCCTGCTAAAAATATATGTATACACTAGTAAAAAGAATTGCTCCAGTTGGGTGTGTTATAAGGACAACTTACCCTTGAAGTCAAGCAGTAGCTCTAGCCTTTTTGTGTTGCTCTGTATACTTGTGTACAAGTGCTGTGAACTCATAAAGTAACTAAGTTTTGTCAAGTGAGAT
Organism: Forpus xanthops; assembly: GCA_032466535.1. NCBI lineage: Eukaryota > Metazoa > Chordata > Aves > Psittaciformes > Psittacidae > Forpus > Forpus xanthops. The sequence continues at coordinate 22,456 of JASSUY010006761.1, forward strand.
TTACCTGCTGTCATCTCGACCCTTGCACTTTATAGTAGGGGTGCTTGTGACAACATAAAACTATAAAACAGGTAAGAGTTTTCTGGGGATGGTAATACCATTTTATTATAATGACTGGTATAACTGAGGGGAATACAGTTTTAGGATAGGAGAAGTATGGTCTGGAGGTACCACAGGCACTTTAGTGATCATGCTGAAACAGTTGTGGCCTCTGCATCAGTATGTGCCATGTAAGATTCTGTAGTCATCATGAGTAAGCCTGTGTAGATGTGATCTTAATAGGTGGTGGTCAAGAAGGCAGATGGAAAATTTAAAAAAAAATACTGGGCAAGGAATAAAGAATGAAATACTGAACACTATAGCACGGTATTAATCCCTAGTGTAGGTACTTGCATGTCATATGAAGCTCTCCTTTTTTCTTAGGAAGTGTTGATGGAAATGTTCGTAAATAGCAGTATGTATTGGGAAGAATATATACAGAGAGTAATCATAGTGTACAAAATATTCCATGGGAAGGGATTACATGTAGCAGAACTGTTTTAATATCTTTTTTCTTCTCTGCTGCTTAAAAGATGGTGGGAGAATTATCGAGTTGAAGTGAACAGAAAATTACTACTTCTCAGCACTTACTTTTCATTTCACAAACCTTACATCTTAGCCGGATTGCAGGTTCAAGCTACAGTGTATGCTCTCTTGCAATATGCTTGATTAGATCCCGAGATGCAATATTTCTGGTGTCCAGAGCACCCTGTGGTAATGTATGGATGCAGAAAATAGGCTGATTCAAGAGACAAGGGTTTTTCAACAGTTGTTAAAGGTAATGGTATGAATACAGCCTTAGTTTGAGAAGTAGTAGTAGGCTACATAATGGTGGGGACGTATAGCAGGGCATACGTCTTGCTGTTTGTGAATACTGTTTTTGTGTTTTAATATTCTATTCATGGGTATCTATTCCTGGAGACTGCCAGAAAGCGCATTAGGTTGGCTCTGCTTGTAGTCTGATCCCATATGGCCTTTTTTAGGTAGGATGGGTAAAGCAGTTAATATTAACTGCAAATAACTGTTAAGAGTTTGTGGAATTTGTCTGTGTTTCTGTTTTATGTTTGTGTGAAAGTTAAAGGTGTCTCTCCTAAATATTTAGCACTTTTCTGCTTATACATCCAATAAATACAGGGCCAGTTAGATGGTTCTGTGCTTTTTTTAGTTGTTTTTTTTCTGGAAGTTATTTTATTGCAAGTGTAACATTGTTCCTGTAAAGTGCCTTCCCTCTGATAACAGTATGTTCTCAATGCTTTTTATTGCAGGCTTTGATGGATTCCAATCTTCCTAGGTTACAATTAGAGCTGTATAAAGAGATTAAAAAGGTGAGTTTCTTTCCTGTCCTGAAGAATGGTATTTTAGTAAGTGGTTTAATATATTGGAATATGTGAATAAATCATGTCTGTCTTTTAAGATCAAGGTCAGAGCTTCACTTTGGAAGGATTTGTGACTGTTTAAAATATTAATTTACCCAGTTCCTCACTATTGGCCTCATTGTTTAGATTTAACCACTCCTGAAAGCTTATCTGGCAGAAAATGTGTGAGCATTTGGTGTGAGCAGCAGTCTGAGTTAGCCTTCATGATTCTGTGCTCAAAAGAACAAGGCATATTCATGGTGTTTGCTCCACTGACTGAGCTGGAAAGAGCAACTTCAAGCTGAAAGGTGGTGTAAAGTAGGTAGAGCACAGTGACATTCTTAATTTGACATAACTGTTTGGAGGAATCATTTGATCAAGACCTGAAGTGACCTGATACAAGTTTTAACTACTCTGTGAATGTGTGATGTGTCCTAACAGCTCTTGTAAGAAGCATAGGTGAAAACACTGGAGCATGTCTTTTTGCATCAAAAGTATCAATTTAGTTTTGTCTATGGGAAGAATTTTAGTAACAGCCTTTTTGATGTATATGACTACAAAAGGCAAGTGCTGTGTTCAGGACAGTATCATTGAAATCATGTCTTAAACATATAGCAAGAGTTGTGTAAAGAGAAAATGTATGTTATTTGTAAGACTGTAATGCTGTTGCTTTTTGTGTGTATTTCTTTGGCAATGGGGAACTCTAGAACATCAAATAAATAACAAAATCAATGGGATAGCTTTTCCTCTGTCAGATGTGGACTACTTGTAGACCCTGTATGATTACAGTATTGTTTTACCTCAGTGTCATGCAAGATTTCTGAGGTTATAGGAAGAGGCATCTAGCTAATTAAAAAGCAACCAAGGTACATAAAACTTGCTCTAAAGTTTCTGCATGCCACTACCAGGTGTGGGAGGAAATATTTGGTGTTCGGTTGGCATATGCTTCCTCTGTTGCTCTCAGGTTCATGACAGAAGCAAGAGAAATGGCAGGCATAACAGAAGCGCCCAGCAGACCGAATCTTGTTTGTGCATCACTTGGATTACTTTCGGAGCCATGCCAAAATCTGTTGTTTGGCTGTTAACCTGAAAAATGCACATTTTGTAATTCAGATGCAGGATTTTGCTTGTCATGCTAAGGAGGCCATGAGCCTTTGATATACCAGCTAAAGGAGATAGGAAGGAAATGACAGTTTCTAAACTCAGCTCTTCAGAGGGACTTGATTTGAGAGGCATTTTGGTTAGGTTCCAACTCCATTAGATGTGCAGTTTCTCATAGACATTACTTGACTTCTGTAGTTTATGTACTTGCAGCCATAAGAAAGAGCTGTGCTATATCCTTAGTCATTAGGTCTGAAGGTATTGGGTTTAAGTTAGGTACTCAACTGAAGGTGTCAGTACAGACAAGCACAAACTAAACTTGAGGATACAAGCCACTACGAAAAGATACAGATCAATATGTGGGATTCTTTTCTTTGGTGTGCTCAGGAGCTGAGTATTGTTTATTTGCATATCTCCACTGCTGTCAATTCGGTGCTGTATTTAGATCTCCACAAGTGTTCGAGTGATTTTTAGACTCTGATATCATCAGTTTTTCTTTGTTGGTTGATGTTTTTCTCTGTGGTATTTTAAGCTGATTTCAGCAGAGTGGAGATTTCAGACATTTCCTTTTTTTTCTTCATGTCCCTATTACTCATTTTGGGTCACCTGGAAAATTCCTAATACCGGCTAGAAAAAAGAAGCCAGTCGTGGATCTGACTTCTCTTCATTTAGGCTAAAAGGAAAAGTATGGCTTCCAAACACCTCACATTTTTATCTGTTTAAGTAAATTGTATAAAACTGTATACTATTGTATATTATAGGTATTCTTTAGGAAATGGTTTGCTTGATGAAATGTAACAATTACATACTCTATCTAGAATGGTGCTTCGAGAAGTCTACGTGCTGCACTGTGGAGATTTGCCGAGCTTGCCCATCTAGTTCGGCCTCAAAAGTGCAGGTAAACACAGTAACAAGATGTTACTCTTTCAAGTTTTAAATGTATAATTAGGAGGTTGGGATAATTCCTGTCACATTGTTCTCTCTGATCTTGCTGTATTTCATTAGCTGATTTTCTTTTAGCTGAGTTTTCGTTGTGTTGTACATGATTCTGGGGGAAGAGAGAGAAAAACTTGTGAAGACAATGACTTGTATTTTTTTCAGTGTGTTCTTTAGTTCTGCCTTAATGTCTGCAAATTGTATTCAGAAGACTATTGTGTTGGTTTTTTTTTCTCCTACGTTCTTTGCAGTTAGCAGGTACATTTTCTATCATTTAGTAATACCATAGAATTTGAGTATGAGTTAAAAATGTTAAAATGTTTAAATGGGTACAGCGGTTCTGATCTCAAACTAGTTTTTCTCCTTTTGCCTTGCTTAGACCGTACCTAGTGAACCTTTCGCCCTGTCTAACACGAATAAGTAAGAGACCTGAGGAGTCAGTACAGGAGACACTGGCTGCAGCAATACCAAAAATCATGGCAGCATTTGGCAACTTTGCAAATGACAATGAGATTAAGGTATCTTTCTTTAACCTATTAGTGCTGTTTTGTCTCAAAGCACAGTAAGCTATCAGCATTATCAATCAGATGTGACAGAAAGCAGTGTTATGCTGCATGTCTGAGTTGCGGCCTAAGTTGCCCTTACTTGATGTACATTAAGTAATGTTTTGAGTGAATGAAAACTACATTTGCTGACTTCTTAATTCACTTCTGTCTTTCTCATGAAAACTCAATATATCTTTGGTTTTAGGTCTTATTGAAGGCTTTCATAGCTAATCTTAAATCCAGTTCCCCTACTATCCGTCGAACAGCAGCAGGGTCAGCAGTGAGCATCTGTCAACATTCACGAAGAACACAGTATTTTTATGCCTGGTTGTTGAATGTACTTTTAGGTAAGATTCAGGAAAAAAGATATTGCTTTAGTTATAAGTAGCATGAATTTTTTCCATGGTAGGTACTTTTCATATGTGAGAGATTTTCAGGCGAAGCAAGGATACCAGTTACACTGCCAATGCTTTCTCTATTTTGTGTTAAGTTAGATGAAGATATGACTAAAGCTATTTATATCCATGTGCTGCAATGCTAATTCAGTAGTGTTGAAAAGAAGCAGAAAAAGCTAGGGAAGCAAGTAGCCTGCTGTAAAATGAGGAGGTTGAGGGATGCTGGAAGGACTTGCTCACGAAGCTGTGAAGACTAGCGCTCAGCATCTTGGTTGTTAGGGTAGCAGGTCTTGAGGTGGATGGTGTGACCGCTATTCTCTGGGCAATGATTACATACTCTGTAGCCTTTTTAGAAGTACCACCATGTCGATTCTTTGTTGGAAACCTAACTTAGCCCAGAAACTGATTTTTATGACTTTTTTTTTTTTTGTTTGTTTGTTTTAAATTTGAACTTTTTTAATTTAAATGCATACAATTTTTTGTCAGTTATTGCTTGTATATTTCTTTGGCTGGGAAGCTTGCATTTTCCTTGGGGTGTTTTGCAGCTCATGCCTGGGTTGGAGTGGAAACTTTTTTTTCCTGTTTTGTTGCTGTTGAGAGGTTCTTACTGGGTAGACTGTATTGCAAGAGGAGAGGTAAGGAAGGGCAGCAGATGCATAAAGCGTTTTTGTTTTAGCCTTGCTTTTTCTAAGAATGTGCAAAATTCAGGTGCTCCATAGTGGCTTTCCTCTGTGTGATCTGAAAATGGTGGAATTTTGTGCATACATTGTTCTTAACTACCTCAAAGGTGATGTTTTATCATATGCTGGCAATGGTACTGAATCAGACAGGAGCACTAATAGGAAATCTGTTAATGGATTCTGGGGTTGTTTTTCCGTAGAAGATTGTGGTTTTTTACATAACATATTTGTTCCTAATATATTTAGGGTTTGAATCTGAGCAGATAGGTATATAGAATCATAGAATAGTTAGGGTTGAAAAGAACCTTAAGATTATGTAGTTCCAACTCCCCTGCCATGAGCGGGGACACCTCCCACTAAACCATGCTACCCAAGGCTATGTCCAACCTGGCCTTGAACACTGCTAGTGATGGAGCATTCACAACTTCCCTGGCGAACTGATTCCAGTGCCTCACCACCCTTACAGTAAAGAATTTCTTCCTCATATCCAATCTAAACTTCCCCTGTTTAAGTCTGAACCCATTACCCCTTGTCCTCTTACTACAGTTCCTCATGAGGAGTCCCTCCCCAGCATCCCTATAGACCCCCTTCAGATACTGGAAGGCTGCCCTGAGGTCTGGTTCTGAGTATTTGAGGGAGGAGGCAAAAGTGTGAATGTCATTCATTAGGATAGTAATTTGTATGTGAGGGCCTTAATTAAACTACCAAGTGAAGAGAGGAAGTAGGTGAGGAGGGGAGCAAAACAACCTTGATCATTTGGAGGCAGCATCAGGTACTATGAATAAGGATTCTTTTGTGTGTTTTTGTTGAGTGAAAGAGGTAGCTAGCAGGGAAGGTTGAGACGGTGTCCTCTGACCATTCTGCCACAGTGCCTAAGTGATTGTCAGGAATATTAAATAACATATATTTTCAAATGTTTCTGAATTTAGAAAGCTTTCTTAAGTTTTGTCGTAGTTTGAGGCCCCTCAAACTGTTCTGCGCACCCCCCCCCCCCCCCCTTCTTCCCCAGTCCCGGGGAAATGGGAAGGAGAATCAAAAGAATGCAACTCCCACAGGTTGAGATAAGAACAGTTTA
>JASSUY010006761.1:35683-54781 GCA_032466535.1 Forpus xanthops
CTGTGCCTGGGATTGCTCCGACCCAGGTGTAGGACCTTGCACTTGTCATGGTTAAACTTCATGAGGTTGGCATCAGCTCAGCTCACAAGGGTGTCAAGGTCCCTCTGGATGGCATTCCTTCCCTCCAACGTATCAACTGAGCCACAGAGCATGGTGTCATCAGCAAACTTGCTGAGGGCGCACTCAATCCCACTGTCCATGTCACTGACTAAGATGTTGAACAAGACCGATCCCTGAAGGACACCACTCGTTACTGGTCTCCAGCTGGACATTGAGCCCTTGAGCACAACTCTTTGCGTGTTTAATATATGGCTTAGTATGCAGTGTCTATATCAAGTGAAACGCAAGTTTAAACACTTCATTTACTCATAAATGTCTGTGTTTTGCAGCTTCTGTGAAGGGCGAGATAACCAGTGAACTGGCTTCTTCATCAGGTTCAACAGCTGGGTCAGTAGGAAGTTCAGCTGATCCTACTGGACATGATATCATTACTGAGCAGCCACGTTCCCAACATACATTGCAGTCAGACTCTGTAGACCTGTCAAGCTGTGATTTGACAAGTACAGCTACTGAAGGAGAAGAGGATGATGTTCTTAGTCGAAGCTCCAGCCAGATCAGTGCTGTCCAGTCAGATCCCACTATGGACCTGAATGATGGTACACAAGCTTCCTCACCAGTTAGTGATAGCTCTCAGACTACTACAGAAGGTCCAGACTCTGCTGTAACCCCTTCGGACAGTTCTGAAATTGTAAGTGTGCAACGGGCAGAGGGGGGATCCCGTTCTACTGAGGGGCTCGACATGTCTCAGAGCTCTTCCATGGAGGGCCCAGACTTGGATTCATCTACTTATTCGTCTTCTACTTTTCCATCCTCAGCTAGTAACAATGGAAAGGTCAGCAGCTCGCACCTCTATTGGAGAGCTTGACCTCCTTTTAACACTTTCACTTAAAAACTGCGAAGCTGTAATCAGTGTGTTCACTGGGTAGGTCATATGAAGGCATTAACCAATGGTTGCTCACTAGAAGAATGTCAATATCAAAGGCTTGATGTAAATGTATCCTCTTAATAGCCTATCCTTCATTTTGTGTAGGTATATTAACAATTATTTTGGTACAGGCGGACTAATGGAAGTGTTAAAGGGTGAACAGTCTATTTGGAATGATAGAGGAATATTTTTGGAACCTAATGCTTCACATTGTCTCCTGCCTATGCTTTTTCAGTTGGCAACGCAACTCTTTTCCCTCCTCCCTCTTTATTCTATCTTCATGATTTCTACTATACTGAGCAAATACTGCATGATTTACTCACATAGCAGTTGTATATCTAATAAACACCTGAAATATGCATACAAAATGTATTTTAATAAATTTCAAGCAAGTGTGAGGTTGTATCAGCAAAACTGAAATTCCTGGGAGCAAAAGCAGAAAATGTAATAAAGGGTGAATACTTAGAATTTCTTAAGTTCTGTTTTTCAAAAATTATAGAAATTGTGACTGAAATTTGCTGATAGTAACTTTGGAAGAGTAATGATCTCTCACCACTACAAAAAATGGTAAATTTACAATTATGATAGGCGCATAGAATAGTTAGGGTTGGAAAGGACCTTAATATCGTCAAGTTCCAACCCCTCTGCCATGGGTAGGGACACCTCACACTAGACCATGTCACCCAAGGCTGTGTCCAGTCTGGTCTTGAATGCTGCCAGGGATGGAGCATTTACTGCTTCTTTGGGCAACCTGTTCTAGTGCCTCACCACCCTTACAGTAAAAAACTTCTTCCTAATACTCCTGCAACTGTAAGGATTTAGGAGCAGAAGGAGTGATGAAGGTTGCTCAGTCTCTGAATTACATGTAGGCAGTGCAGAGGCTAAAGTGAGAAGGTGTTTATTGACACAAATTCTTGTCAGATTGTTGCAGATGTCACTTTGCATACTTTTTGCAAGCAGTAGTTACAAGTAACATTGTTTTTTTGTAATTGACAGACCAAGTGGTTGTCCCAGTTACACGCACACAGCTTTTCAAGGAACAATTTCCAGGTGCTTATAAAGGCAAGAAGTAATTGAAAAAGTATCTTGTCTTCCTGTAAATTGAAAATGAAAAGTTTTTTACTTGGTCTCTTATTACTGAATTGCCTTTTATGCTTATTTTTCAATCTACTTACTGCCTCTATATTGCATTGGTACCAAGAGTCAAACTGCTGAAAGTGTCAATTTTTGTAGTCTGGTTCAAAGTGAAGGAATTAAAATGCATTTGAATTTACTAGTCCTTTTTTTGTCCTACACAGTATGTTCTCAGTTTGACTTTACATATCCAGGACAAGGGAAGTTATGGGAGAATTTGACAGCAAGGGACAAGTTCACTTTATGACAATAAAGGTGTTGGTTGTGATTTGTAACTGCTGAGATAGAGGGACAGTTGTGTTTGGAATAAGGGAGCAAGGAGAGCTGCAGGGGAAGCAAGTGTTCTGACTTTCTTCCTGTTAATGTCCAAGCTTACGGTGCAAGTGGGAGGCTCTGAGATGTAACTATGGCCTCAAATAGCCCCAGTGCTGAAGGAGGATGGGAACTGCTTTATGGCCTGCATGCAGCTGTACACTAATATTTATCAGGCTCATATTTGCTTTCATATTATTTCTAGATGACTAACACTGCATGTTTGAGATTTGGTGTTGTGTGTTAAGCTATTTTAAGTCCTGTCCTTATGTTATATAGGTTTTGGAGGGTGCTGAAGGACAGTATTCTGGAATGCAAATTGGGCAGCTGCAGGATGAGGAAGATGAAGCTGCAAATATTCTCCAAGATGATTCATCAGAGTCTTTCAGAAATTCTTCTATTGGTATGTAGATAAATTGGGATTGGGATCAGGCAGACACATAACTGGTGACATGTTTAAGGCAGATGTTACAGGTGCATCTGCTGTCTGATTTCTAAGGGAATGAAGACTCAGTGCATGTGATAAACATAACTAGATTGAAATGTAAAACAAGGAATATGTTTCAGCACTTCTAGGGAATCACTTGTTTTGATCACTGCTAATTTATTTTTCATGTTTGTGTAATTAGGTTAGAGTGCTTTTAATTTGCGTCTGAAATGGTATTTCATGGACTGCCTTTTTCTAAAGCTCTTCAACAGCCTCACCTGTTGAAAACCACAAGCCATAGTAGGCAGCCTTCTGATAGCAGTGTGGATAGATTTCCATCAAAAGAAGATGCAGCAGATCCTGGTGATCATGAAAATAAGGTGAGAAAGTAGTCACAGTGGTCTGCTTTAAAGTCTAAAGCAGCTAAGTTGAGAAAAAAGATACGGCAGTTATGCTCATGTAGATTAGTGGTAAATGTGGGTAGCCTGTGTGCATGGGGCACTTTGTTGTAGGCCAGAATAACTAGGGTTGAATAGTAAATCTGAGTTACAACCTGTATTTCATGTGAATACACAAGTGATATCTGGAATGCAAGCACAAACAAAGCCAAAGCAGAGCACAAACTGCCGAGAACACAAACCCCTTTTGTGTGTGCTTTAGTAGGGTGCATTAATACTTTATCATCTGAAGTATCTTTGTGCTGGTTGCTAGCTGTGTAGGGAACTGCATGATCTTGTCAGAAGTTATGATGTGTCATTCTCTGAGCCTTTCTGTGGAGAGGCTCATACGATTCAAGCCACAGGTTACTGATTTCCTCTTGTGTTTTCTGACTTGAGCTTTGGACCTTTTTATGAGCTGGGGCACAAGGAGTTTCATTTGTGGCAGGCAGTAGCCTGGGCTACTGGGGAAATCTAAATGTGAAACCACAGAAGGTTGTCAGCCTTCTTTGAAAACAACTTGGGAATTAATGGCTTCTCATACAAAGATTCTAAAGATCATTTTTTGTCACCAGAAAGTGGTTTATGAGACTTAAGATGCAAACAGCACATCTAGGTGATTCAACAAATTAATAGAATTATTGTTGTTTCTGTGATTAAGTTAAGCCAATTTTGATCCTGGATCCAGACTTCCACAAACATTACGTTTTAAGGCCTTTTTAATGTTTGTGTTAATTACATTTTGCTTTACTGCACATCCCCAAATGTATAAAGATTGTGTTTCTAAATCTTGTGCTTAATATTTTATTTAAATTGAAGGTTAATTTTTATTGTACAAATATTGTGATTTGCCTTCCCTAGACCTCCAGGGTAAAGGGAGACATAGGTCACTATACCGATGGGGATTCTGCTCCTTTAGTGCACTGTGTTAGACTTCTGTCAGCCTCTTTTCTACTTACTGGGGAGAAAGGAGGTAAGTTTTTTGTGTTCTACTCATTGGTTCCTTGTGCCTCTCAATGTGCAAAGTCAGAAATGAGATCAGTTTACTTGGTCTGGTTTTTAGTCTCACTTTATTAGAAATTTCAGGAGTAAGGTTTTCTGTGGCAATCCTGATTTAAATGATTGCACCAGAGTATGAGAAAACCTAAAAACCCTTAAATTGCTCCATTTTACAAGAAATCTTGAACTATTGGGCATCTAAAAAAGCGTTATAGTAACTTAACCTGCAAGTTACTTAATTACATTTACAATTTGTAAATTCTAATGAGACTTAACCTGTGGGGCTGTCATGGGTTACAGATTGTATGAAGCTGTGAAGGCAATCTATATCAGTATTTTTTTCAGCATTGGGTGCCCATTTTGTCCACTATGAAAGTATCTATGCTGAGCAAGGAAACTGTTTTGAGTTGCAGTTCATTCTGTAGAAACTTCTAAAACAAGTCCAGAAAAATGTAGTTCTTTCAAGTACTCTTCTTAATATTTTTACAGCTGATTTTTGTTTACAATGTGTTTTAATGAAAACAAGATTAAATGTATCTTTTTTTTGCTTTGTCACTGTTGTGTTTGGATTGTGTTAATTTTTCTGAATTCAGAGAGTGCTGTTGTATCAATTTGTTTTGAAAATGTAACTTTATTTTAAATGATTCAGCTGGAGTAAAGCAGGGAATTGATTTCAGGCTTTCAAAGACTTACCTGAAATCTCAAGTTGAACTTCTTTCTCCACTTTTAACATCTTGCAGCATTTGAACAAGTTAGCGTGGCTATTTTTCATGTGAGATGGTCAAAGAGAAGCTTTTTGAGGGAACGTAATTGTTGGAAGAGGCAACTGGGGCTCAGAAGAAGAAATACATACCTTTCTAGCATAATAATGAAATGTCAGTGGGTATTTTCCAGAGAGCCTTTATGGCATACACTGCTGCTTCAGTTTTTTTTTCCCTGGGAAGTCCACGTCACAGGCATGTGTGTATGTGTCATTATATGTGACTGAAATGAGCATTTCAGGAGAAAAGAACAAACATTTTCTAAATTATTACTTGTTCATGTACTCTGCTAATGTAGTATTCTTGGAAAAAGAATGCAATAGCTGTATTCTTAGTGATGAAGGAAGCGAGGTGGTAATGTATGTATTTGTTTGGTGTGGTTTCTTTTAAAACAAACAAAAGTCCATAGAACCATAGAATCATAGAATAATTAGGATTGGAAGGGACCTTAAGATCATCCAGTTCAAACCCCTCTGCCATGGGTGGGGACACTTCCCACTAAATCATGTCATCCAAGGCTCAATCCAACCTGGCTTTGAACACCACCAGGGATGGAGAATTCACAACTTCCCTGGGCAACCCATTCCAGTGCCTCATCACCGTTACGGTAAAGAACTTCCTCCTTATATCCAATCTAAACTTTCCCTGTTTAAGTTTGAACTCATTACCCCTTGTCCTATCCCCTGCATTCCATAATGAAGAGTTGCTTCCCAGCATCCAGCCCACTTTCAGATACTGGAAGGCTGCTATGAAGTCTCCACGCAGCCTTCTCTTCTCCAGGCTGAACAGCCCCAACTTTCTCAGCTTATCTGCATATGGGAGGTGCTCCAGTCTCCTGGTCATCCTTGTGGCCCTCCTCTGGACTTGTTCCAACAGTTCCGTGTCCTTTTTATGTGTAACTGCTGCTTCTGATAAACTGGAACTACTTTCTCCACCTTCCTTTTTTTTTTTTTTTATCCAGGCTAAGATATTTATATCGTACAGAATTATTAATTAACTTAAAAACAATTATTGACGCTTTTAAATACGCCCTGGGTTTGTTTTCTTCTCTCCAGCTTTAGTTCCAGATAGAGATGTGAGAGTCAGTGTAAAAGCCCTGGCAGTAAGTTGTGTTGGAGCAGCTGTTGCACTTCACCCTGAGTCTTTCTTCAGCAAACTGTATAAAACACCTCTTGAAGCAATGGGAGAAGAGTATGGTATGTTGCAGTACTTATTCAATTTTAATGCAAAACATATTCCATTTTAATAAGGTGTTTGAGTATTTAAATACATGAGGCAGCACTAAATATTGAACCAGTATTGGTATGAACATGCTGTCTGAACACTATTTTTGCTTTTAATAAAAATGAAGTTTCATTGGATGAGCTTATATAGCTTCTGAGAAGATTAAGCTATTTTAGTGCAACCGCTATACAGGCGCAGTTTGTTTTTCTTCTAAATGGTTTCTTCTAATTTATTTCAGACTAACTTATAAATGGTTTCTAAGCCACTAGGTTTTTATAAATGCTGCAATATGATCGTCAGGGACCTGGAGTATTCAACTGGTTTGATATTGGTAGTGGCAAAGGTGAAGTGTTAAGCCCTTATATTTCCTCAGAGCAGTTTGTGTACAATTGAAATAAGCTGCTGATATTTTTATATTTTATCACTGGGAAGAATGGTGCGAATTATGTGTAGGTTATAACCAAGGGTAGAACCAAAGCAAGCTTATTGTGAATGAACTGATACTGATTGTACATGAATCTGTACCTCCACTGAAACATTTTTAGGGATTAGATGGGTCAAAGACTAGTATTTTTAAAATAAAGTAGATGTAACTTATTTTCTTAGAGGAGCAGTATGTATCAGATATTCTGAACTACATTGACCATGGAGATCCCCAGATCAGAGGAGCCACTGCCATCCTGTGTGGAACAATTGTCAACTCTATTCTAATTAAATCCCGCTTTGATGTGGAAAAATGGCTTATAAATGTCAGAAGCTCAACAGGTAACAATTTGTTTTAAGGGTGGAGTTTGTGTTGTTTTTTTTTTTTTTAATGTACCCAGAATTTTCTTTTGTTTCATTGCTCTAAATTCTCTCTTTGTTAGGAAATCTCTTTTCCTTGGTAGACTGCATGCCTCTGTTACAAAAAACACTGAAAGATGAGTCCTCTGTTACATGCAAACTGGCTTGTACAGCTGTGAGGGTAAGTAGAACTAGCAATTTATTTGCACCACCACAGATCACAGGGGTGTTATTTGTTGGCTAGGATCCTGCTGTGCTCAGGTGTATGAACAGGGAGCAAAAAATTACTTCTTCCCCAAGAACTTCATTGTAGAAAACATGAATTCAGGCACAGAAATGGAGGAACAAACAGCTGGAAAATGCTGTTGGTTAGACCATGTAGCAGGATAATAATGACATTTCTAATCATAAAGGTACTGGTTTGAGCTGTACTGTTACATTAACCAACAATAGAATAAGTCCATTAGATAGGATATCTAGGCTGAAGAAGGAAATGTGCGCATATGACACCTGGTTGTAACGTGTATTTGGAGAGCAAAAATTAGGTGTGAGAAATGGCAAGAAAACAGTGTTTATTTCCTGAAATAATAGTTTTTACAGGTGAGGAAAGTGTCAGGAAAGCAATTTTTTCAGACTGGGTAAAAAAATCCATTGGGCAATTGTTAAAATAGGGATGAGAGCTGAGCTGGTGAGTGGAACTTAAAAGTGTGTGAATTTTATTTTTGTAACAAAATCTGTGGAAGGTGTTGTGTGAAAAAGCAGAGGGATGAAGGACTGAGCTTTTCCCTGAGGAATTTTCCAAAGAAGTAGAGCAAGAGGGATAAACTGCAGGCCAAGAGAAATTAACTCACTGGGGAGAGGCACAGCAGCACCCTGTACTGTATTGTAGCCTATAGGTCAGTGAGGCAAACATAGGATCATAGAATAGTTAGGGTTGGAAAGGACCTTAAGATCATCTAGTTCCAACCCCCCTGCCAGGGACAGGGACACCGCCCACTAAACCATGCCACCCAAAACATAGCTTTTAGTAAAGTACAGATACTTACTGTATGGAAAGTATATTTCATGTGCTGAGAGGAGGGATCTGTGATGCCACTGAGGGAAGGAAATACAGTTAGTTAAATGATGCTATCTTTTTTAACTTCCTGTTCAGTGATCTTATTGTTCAAATATAGTGGGTTTATTTATGGTTAAACTTGTGATTATGGCTTTTTGCAAGACTTAGAATTGTTCAGTTATGGCAACTTATATTAGTCAATTTTGACTTGTTCTTTCCCTCTGCACACAATGCAGCCTGACTTCATACCTTTCAGCAGAAATGTTCTAAATCATTTTGGGTTCTTAATCCCTGAAAAAGAAAGTACTTTTTTATGTAGAACTCTGTATTATGTCATCTTTAGCTACAGCTTTTTCCAAATATCACACATTGTGCATATAGTTGAACAGCCATTAAAATGTGGACGTCTGACTGTTTCCAGAACTTTGGAAATCAGAACTAGGTGTCTAAAAATACCCTGTGGAAATTTGGAGAGACTATTTTTGAATGGATAAGCATTAATGGTGCTTTTGATGCTTAAGCCTTGTATTAGACCTTACTCTTTGGAGGATTTTCCTCTGATCTGCAAGGGTTGTGTTCTGGAGTTTAAATTCGGCCCCGGGTTTGAACAGCTCACATGGAGCTACTGTCCTACCCTTGCAAAGTATTTGGCCCTGGAGCTGTCTCCTAGCAATTAAGGAATAACTTTTTCTAGTATTCTAAATTAAACAGAGTTTTCTGACTCACTTACATACTTTGATTCAGAGAACCTCTCCTGTAATGTAATTGAAAGTTGGTTTTCCTTTTCAGCATTGCATCATGAGCCTATGCAGTAGTAGTTACAGTGAACTAGGTTTACAGTTAATTGTTGACCTCCTTACGCTGAAGAATAGCTCCTACTGGCTCGTAAGGACAGAACTTTTGGAAACGCTTGCGGAGATAGATTTTCGGTAAGTGTCCATAGTTTTTCATGGGTGTTTCAGCTTCAGTGCAAAGATGCTGTGTATGGGAAACTGGAAGCATAATGGAGCAGTTTCTTCAGAAGCATCATCAAGTTTTACAAAACTAAGGGCAATCATTTGCCTCAGTGACATATATATTCTTTTGTCAATTTACCATTGACAATTCACTACCAAGCCCAATCCTTGTAACACTGTATTGGTGTTTCTAATTCAGTGGTCTCTTAATCAAGTCTTCTGTAAATTTGTGATTGGGGAGACACCATGTAATCTTGAAGCTCACTTGGATTTCATGTTTGGTTGTGCATATTTTTCATAGGAAAAAATCATAGAATGGTTAGGGTTGGAAAGGACCTTAAGACCATCCAGTTCCAACCCCCCTGCCATGAGTTGGGACACTTCCCACTAAACCATGCCACCCAAGGCTCTGTCCAACCTGGCCTTGAACACTGCCAGGGATAGAGCATTCACAATTTGCCTGGGCAGCCCATACCAGTGCTCACCACCCTTACAGTAAAGAATTTCTTCCTCATATCCAATCACTGAGTTATTCTCCATTAATGTCAGCTGTCTTCTGTTGCTTGGTTTCTGTTACACTGAAAGGAATATACTTTACTTACTTTTCTTGCATTCCCTCATTGTCTACATGTTCCTTCCAAGCTGAAAGACAAAATATGTTTATGTGGAAATTCTTCAAGCTATCCTTAGTCATACAAAATTGAACTCTTTTCTGAATAGTGCTGTTTGGAATGTGTTACCATCTTTTCAAAACTGTCTGATTTTTCTCTGTGGGGATGGGGGAAGAGAAGGGAGGAAAATCCCGAACCAATTACAGTCACAATGTGTAAATAACCTTTTTTAACTAAAGGAAAGTAATTCTTCTGTTGCAGTAGGCAGATAGTAGTTTAGCAAATAGCTTACCTTTTTGAAAGGTAGCAAAAAGTTTGTTTCCTTGTTACAGTTTCACTGCAGTGGTGTGCTTAAAAAAATAAAAAGGCTCCTTAAAGCACTAAAGGGAGAAATAACATTTAATGTTAACTAATGTACCCTAAATTCTGGTTTACTGTAGGTTAGTCAGCTTCTTGGAAGGGAAAACTGAGAGCTTGCACAGAGGTTTTCATCATTATACTGGTGTAAGTAAATTATTCAGTAAGTGTATTGTGTTTCTGGATGAAGGTACCGATGCAGTTTCAGCTCATTATGTTTTAAATTCTAAACATCAGTTTCTAAACACTGATAGTTGTTGCAAGTATCTTTTGTTTGCAAGTTATGTTTGCAAGTATGAGTCTCAAAGCTCATGCTCTGAGACTTGTTACAATTGCAAAGATACTTTACTACTGAGATTCAAGTGTTTTGGTATTCTCTTGTGTGTGCGTGTGTGTGTGTGTGTGGTTTTGCTGTGTTGTTTTTCTACGCTTCAAAATAATTTTGTCATTTATGTATTTAAATGGTGTATTTGGCAATGTAAAGGTAAAGATGATCTTAGCAACTTGGATGGCAGATGAAATCTCACTAGTTAACTATCTTTTAATAGTCTTGTCAATTGATGAAAACGTTCAAGGAATTTTACTGTGCTAACTTAATTTCTAGCTACTAAAACTTCAGGAGAGAGTGCTTAACGATGTTGTGATATGTCTGCTTGGAGATGAAGATCCAAGAGTGAGACATGTAGCTTCAGCCTCATTAGTGAGGTATATGTGGCTTTTTTATTCTTTCCTTTTGAAAAAAGAAGTTTAGAAAGGTACTCCTATGTTACTGTGTACCTGTAATTAAATAATCCCTTGATGGTTTTATATTATTGTTTAAATGAGGGATGGGAGACAGATGCAGCTTTGTGGTATTTAGAGCATGCATCATTCTGCATCATCAGGCAGTTGTACTTGGCTCTTTATTAGCACTGCAATTATATTTAACTGTACTACGTTCTGAGGGTCACTTTCAATTCAGTTCTCTGCATGCTGAAGTGATTTGGGCAGTATCCTCACAGTAGTTGCTGGGCTTAAACTACTGCAGTTCTACTGAGTTGTCCGAACTCCCATTGTACTTCCCGCATGATTAGAAGTGGTATAGCTTAAAACTCTCATGCTCACTGATAGTAAAGTAGCTAATCTTGTTTAACAAGCTGCTGTTTGCTGTACCCTACTACAGTTACAATTGCTGCACCAAGTAGGATTAGTTGGTAGTTTATTAATGTGGATTCAGGGGCTTGATTTTTATGTTTAAAGCAGTTGAGAATATGTAATACTGAATTTCTGAAATATTTTATTGTCAGGGGAGTCTCTTCCCTATTTTTTCAGTTTATTAATTGCTGTATAATTCCTAACAACAAATAAAGGACAATGAAGCCTTAAAAATTCTGCCACTTAAAAGCATTAGTATTGCAGAAACAGCCCAGTAGAGCAGTCATTCAGTGTTACATCATAGTTAGCATTTGTTGCTTTCATTCATGGACTTGTTTTTTGAAATGGAGTTATGTTATCTGATTGATAACAAGTTGGAGCTTTCTCTTATCTTCAGGCTGACTTAGTGACAGCAGATGTGTTAAGGTTAGAAAAGACTTAACTGCCCGAGAACATTGCTCCAAGCTTGCAGAAGCCTCTTGAAACATCCCATGTGGGCATTCATTTGAAATGCTAGCAGTGAAATGTCTACAGAAAGTGTCTACTGTATTTTTTTGTTGTTGTCTTGGTTGAAAATGTTTTTCAAGAAGACTGAGCCTTCTATGTTTAAAGTTCACTGCATAGAAATCAGATGGTGAAGAATTTGCCTTTTTGAGTAGAAATTATAGAATCGTAGAATACTTAGTGTTGGAAAGGACCTTAAGATCATCTAGTTCCAACTCTCCTGCCATGGGCACGGGCACCTTCCACTAAACCATGTCAACCAAGGCTCTATCCAACCTGGTCTTGAACACTGCTAGGAATGGAGCATTCACAAAAATTAGTTTTTAATTGACGCAGATATCCATGGGGAAAACATCTGGGTAGATAGGGAAACATAGAGAAATACTCTAGTGAAATAGTCATTGCAGTGTGTATAGGTAGATGTGTCTATAAATGCTTGTTTGTTTTTTTTTTAGCTACCATATGTCAGGTTTTACCCTGATTTGTGCTCCTTGATTAAAATGAAGAGCTGTTTTTAAGCTACATTATACAATATCAGTTTTAGTAACAGCTTTTACAATTTGATGCCTAATTGGTGTGTGCACCCTTCTGAACTGTATATTAAGTGTATTTTAAATTTTATATTAAATAATTTCTGATTAGTACTTTTTGATATTTAAGGCTTGTTCCAAAGCTGTTTTATAACTGTGATCAAGGACAGGCTGATCCAGTTGTGGCAGTAGCAAGAGACCAGAGCAGTGTCTATCTGAAACTACTAATGCATGAAACACAGCCTCCATCTCACTTTGCAGTGAGCACCATCACCAGGTATGTTACATGTCTTCTCTTGCCCCAAAAGGGATGTAGACACAAATTTCAATTGGTAATGCTAGAAGCATAGTTAAATCCTGCAAATCCATGTGCTTATGAGTTCTTTTTTCCAATCTGTATGAGCATCCATGGTAGGTTTAGGCTCCACAGAAGCAGGCTTATGTTTAAAGAATAAACTGGTGTGTGTTACTAATGATGTGCTCACACATTGATCATAGGGAGTCATTGTTCTGTGAAAAACATTTGTCTTCATCCTGAAGTCACCCTTATTTGTCCATTAAATTGCACAAGTGCAGCATTGCATGCTAATTCTATGTGAACATCATTATCCTTTAGGTATGCTTGTTGATCTAGATTTATAACTCTTCAAATCTTGTTCAGTGATTTTGGTTGCAGAAGTCTATACTGCCTGTATAACTTAAAAATAAATTCTGATAGTGTGATCTTACTGCTGCATTTTTGTTGCCAACTTCACTTCCCTAAACTCTTCTGTTTAGATGTCTTTAGATGACAGTATGAGTTGTATGTATTTATGGGGGCTCTTTGCCTGTATCAGCTTGTAGTGCCAGATTTTAAGTATGTACCTTTTCCATGCATGGTCTTCATTGCATCTCTTAAGATTTATCTACTGTAGTATGGAAACAGTGGAACTTTGTGGACAATGTTATTTCAGATACAAAATAGTGTTTTTTTTCTACAGCAATAATACAAAGGTTGTGAACATGCAGAAATGTTATATGGATTTAAGCAAAAATAGACTGATGGTTGAATTGGTGGTGAACTCTAGAGCACCTACTTAAGTATTGAGAGTTTGGTCTGCTGTTTCTGTTTGCTAATAAAAAGATTTGATTTGTAAATTAAATTGCTTTTGCTAGTAAAGAAGCAAAAATATTAAATTAAGGTGATATTGGAGTGTTCTCAGATTTAGTGTTTTATAAACTGTCTATAAAATAATTTAAGCCATAATAATTTTTTTTTGAGCTGTTTTTAAGTACATATTTTAGTGGTGTAAATGTTTTTATTTCAGAACATATAGAGGTTACAATATGCTTCAAAGTCCAACTGATGTCACTATGGAAAACAATCTCTCAAGGGTTATTGCAGCAATTTCCCATGCATTGACAATATCCACCACAAGAGCACTTACAGTGAGTTTTATTAGTTGTTATAGCAGCTGACCTTTTCTCTTTCTCACTTGCTTTATTTTTTGTTATTTCCTGGCTATATCTGTACCTGCATCTTTGGTACTGTGTCAGTAGCAATACATTTAATTCTCACTCTTCAAATACTTTGGTTTTGTTGCAAACTCTTCCAGTGTTGAAACTGATTCTGTTCTTGGTGTTAATTTTTCAGTTTGGCTGCTGTGAAGCTTTGTGTCTTCTCTCCACAACATTTCCAGTCTGCACCTGGAGTATAGGATGGCACTGTGGGTATGTTGGCAGATAAGAACTTTATAAGAAAAGTGTAACATCAGGTTGCTTTTAAAAATACTAAATGTCAGCATTTTTTCATCTCTGGAATCACAGCACATATCAAAGGGATTGGCTGCAGCCACTATTATGCATAGATACCTACGGTCAGTATCTATCAAAACATGTAATAGGAAAAAAATTCCATGCTTTTGAAAGAATGTTTATCTTCAGGATTTTGTCTTGTAATATAAAGTCATAACATGATCATTTTCACCTTGATCTCATGTTTATGTTGAAGAACAGTTGTAAAGGAAGTTGCTTCGTGGTTGCTTTTATAACTGTAAAAATGTTAGATGCTTTCTGTATTCGGCACATTGAATGGGAACAGCAAATGAGATAGCCAATACTTACGTGTTATGTATTTAATACATGATAGCCCCAAAATACTTAGGTTCTGAGGAGTTTCTTCAGTCTGTGACTGTACGGTTGGCAGTGTAATTAGCTGTGTAACTTTGTCAAAGTAATAGCTCTACTTAGTGTAAATTCATTTTCTGAGATTGCTCTAAGTGTATTAGACCAGAATGACAACACTGGAGATTATTTTAACTAAAAAAGAAAGAAATTCCTTTATTTAGAGGTTGCATCAGATCTTTTCCTGATAGAAAGTTAGTAATATCAAGCAAGCCTTACAGCTTGAAATGATGCATTTAATTCGTATAGTGTTCTGACAAACATCTTGTTACACTGCAATACTATAGCTTGTGTCTTCCATCCCTAACTTGCCTATGTAGAAGACTTGACTTGGAGGTAGTTCAGGACCATAC
This sequence comes from Forpus xanthops, assembly GCA_032466535.1. NCBI lineage: Eukaryota > Metazoa > Chordata > Aves > Psittaciformes > Psittacidae > Forpus > Forpus xanthops. The sequence goes on from JASSUY010006761.1 coordinate 50,411, forward strand.
TGGTTAGCAATGAAATACAGAATTCTTTAGTTCATCAGTAGATGTCACTAGCAGCTTTGATATTTGCTATTTAAAAAAATAATAGTGGCTCTTTAAGAAGACAAAGTATTGTTGGGTCTCTGCTGTAAATTGTTTTTCTGAGTCCTAGTTGATTGTGTTTCTGTAGTTTATTTGACTATTAATGTTCTTAAGACTTTAAACTTAACCAGAAGGGGGAGAAAAAGGTCATGACATTCCAGTATTAAACTTCCAGTGATTCCCAGCCAAGTCCTTCAGATGAAGCTCAAAAGGGCTGCACCATTGGAATGGCCGGCATGGTTCTGTCTCTCCTTTCATCAGCATGGTTCCCACTGGACCTCTCAGCACATCAGGATGCTTTGATTTTGACTGGAAACTTGCTTGCTGGTAAGGCAGAACTAGCAAAGTAGGATTGTCCTGTTATTTTAGCAGTAGAAGGCCTGTATCTTACCTTATTTTGATCTCACACAACAAAATACTTGCAAGGTAGAAGAAATAAAGAAGGAACTTCTTGCACCCAGGATGTTTGAAAAGATACTGCCTCTAAGTTGCAGATTTCTTCTTAGTTGCCAAAGGGAGCATGCAGGATGCTTATAGTACATGCTGGGTACAAAAGGTTAATTTTCTTTGCTGTTTAGAACTATGCATCTACTGCTGGTTTTGAAAATGCAGGCTCTCTATTTGAATTTCTGTTCATATAGAGATGATAACCATAAATGTCTCTAAAATTTTATGATACTTAATTCTGAGTTTTTTATCTTATTTTTCTGTAAATAATGTTATTTCTATTGCAGCAAGTGCCCCCAGGTGCTTAAAGAATCCCTGGAGTGCTGAAGAAGATTCAAACCAAGGTGCTGCAAAGCAGGAGGAACCCTGGCCAGCTCTAGCAGATCGAACTCTTGTTACTTTAGTAGAACAGCTTTTCTCTCACCTATTGAAAGTCATTAATATCTGTGCACATGTAATGGATGATGTTGCTCCTGGTCCAGCAGTAAAGGTATGTATTAAAAATAAATTAAAAATAAATTGTGTCATGTAAATACTGCTGTGAGAAAGACTTCTTAATTTTAGAGTTAATGTGGGTAACTCTCTCATGTCACACCTTGATAGTACAACTCCATTATGGGTAGGAAAGCAAACAACATGAAAAGAACATGCCTATCATTCTTCCATGTCCATGTTTTTCCTTAGTTCTGTAGTGTCTGTAATATTACTTTAATGTTTGAACCTTTTATTCCTACTGAATTCACCTGAAACTTTAATTTGGTGAGCAATATATATAGTAAATAGAGTCAGCATCTGTTGACTCTTGGCTTTGTTGGCTGGCTGTCATGCATTGAGCTCCTTTGGGGGCTAAAAATAACCCTTCTATCTTTTGAATATCCTGCAAAGTATCTTGACTTCTGAAACAGCTCCTATGACATACTTCTGGCTTTGAGTTTTTGTTTTGGCTTGGGTTCTGTTGAGGCATCTACATTTTGAGACTTGCCTGGTGCCTGTAAAGCAGTGTTATTAGAATTAGTAATTTCTTCATATTTTTTGATTCTTGTCATAGTGTGAAACCCAGGCAGTAAAAAGAACTGTTACAGCTGAAACCAGGACAGTGCTTTCTGCCTGAAATCAAAAGAAACTTTAGTCATAGAGCTACACTGAAATTGAGTGGTAGTGTAGAGAATGCAGTAAACTTCTTCCATTTCATCCAGGAAATCCAAGCCCGAGTTGAGACAATTTAACTGTCAGTCAAATAACGGGAAGTTTAAACAAAAGATGAATACACTTATATTTGTGTAGAAAAAGAAAAGCTATTTGTGCATGCAAAACCAATAAAGCTTCTTTTAATCGTAGGCAGCATTACCTTCTCTCACAAACCCACCTTCTCTTAGTCCAATTCGGAGGAAGGGGAAAGAGAGAGAGACTGTTGAACAGGCCTCTGTGCCAATGAGCCCAAAAAAGGGCGGTGAAGCAAGTCCGGGTAAGCGTACTTACTCCTATTAACCTTCCCACCCATCATCCTCACCTGAATATGGTTACAGCATAGAGAGAAAAAATACAACAGAGTAACTGGTTTTCTGAAGTTCTGTTTCAAAAGGCTGACAATCTATGTATTTTTAAGCTCCTAGGCAAACTGATGCTGCTGGGCCTGTTCCAACAAGTAAATCGTCTTCAGTAGGAAGCTTTTATCATCTTCCATCATATCTTAAGTTATATGATGTCTTGAAAGCAACCCATGCTAATTATAAGGTACTGCATGATCTCAGATGATTGAATTAAAATGTCCTTGGGCAGTCACTTTGTTTCTTGTAAACATGGCTCTGCTTGTATTGAGACTCACTTGTTTGCCTGTGTAAACAGTTTATACACACACACACACACAAATAATCACAACCACCAGGAATAAAAACAAGCAGAAAATCCAAACAAACCCCTCTGATAGACATTGTCACCCTATTCTTGTTTATCTGCTGGCTAATGCTGGTAGCAGATAATCCTTTGCTGGCTTAACATTGCCACATAGATCCCAGTGTCTGTTCTCTCTGCAGTTTATTCCGTGATCGGTAAGCTTAGTTATTAGTTCAGGTCACAGAAGATGCATTCCCTAGTCTTGGTGATCTGATTTGTATGCTTCAGGGGGTCTATTCTTGTTATACCTACTGTGTTTGAGAACTACATTATCCCTTCTCTGCTGCTTGTCAGCATCCTAGGCCTTTCCAGGTGCTGTCACTTCCTCAAGCTAGAACGTCCTTTTCCTTAGTCAAAATGAAGTCCTGTTTTCTAGCCATTCATAAGGGAGCCTAAGCTGTCAGTGGCTTTAATCAAGCCATGCTAAATTTAGGCAAAAGTTCTTTCTGTGTCAGAGCCCACTTCTTTTGTAATTTTAATCTCCTCAAGAAATGGTCAAAGTGTGATTTTGTTTTTTTTTTTTTGTTTTTTTTTTTTTTTTTACTTCTTGGGACCAGGTTACTTTGGATCTCCAAAACAGTAATGAAAAGTTTGGATGTTTCTTGCGGTCTGCCTTGGATGTTCTGTCTCAAATCTTGGAACTTGCTACTCTTCAAGACATTGGAAAGGTATGAAATCTGTGTGTTCTTTTTTTTGTAGTTAAGTTTTCCAGTATTTCTGTCATTGTCGGGGGAAAAAACACATACTGATTTTAAAATTGGTGCTGATGAGTGAGACAGCAGTCCTGGAAGCACTGTGCTGCCACAGTGTTGAGTGGAATGCTAAAACAGATTTTCCAGGTTAAATTGCTGCAGTTGAGAAGTAATTTTTTTACTGTTAAAATTTCATGTGGAGGTTTTTCTTACTGGGATAATAGCTTGCCTTCAGTCATCCTTACTCTGCTAATACATTTAAATATACTCTTGTTAAATATACAAAATGTCAGAAAGCATACTGCTCCCGTTCCTCTCCTGTGTCTTGATATGTTTTTGTTCCTGAACTGTGGTGTTACGCATTTTAAGATTAGGAGGCAGATCTTGCATTTTATTTCTTTACACGCCCCCCATGATTTCCCTTAAATTATTTTAGTTTTAGTTAAACAACCTGTGGTGTTGTCCAGTTTTCATAGTAATGCTGCATGTAATAAAGTAAAAAAGGCAGCTAGGTGCACTTATTTTCTGCTTTTCTAGTGTGTTGAAGAAATTTTGGGGTACCTAAAATCGTGTTTCAACAGAGAGCCGACAATGGCAACAGTTTGTGTGCAGCAGGTAAGGAGGAAACTTTTTTGCATGTTACTGGGAGGTTAATCCTCATGTCCTGAGGTTATCAATTGGAAACTAAGACTGCACATTCTTTTAAGGAAAGTAATGTGAGGAAGCTGTAGTCCTGGTGGAGCAAACAGAGCATGTTTTCTTTAATTTTTCATTACTTGTTCTGAAGCTTGATATTGTCTGAATAATGTAATTTCCTCTTGAACTGCTTCCATTTCAGAGAACTGTTTCAGTTCATGCTCAGAAAGCCATATTGTTTCCTACCTTCCCACATATGTTCTGTAGGCAGTTAACTACATCAAAACCAAGTCAAATAAGGCGACAAACGGCCTTACTGATGGCTTCCAGTTAAACGTTTGGGTGCAAGTCATCAAAGCTTAATTTTAGTGGGAGGTGAGCATTAGTAGGGTTCAGCAGACTATAGATCAATAGTCAATAGACTATTAAGATGTCACATAGAAATAGCGTCAGTTATGAAAACAGTCTTAATCTTTTTGGGTGAGGTGTGGATTGCTTCTTTTTTCCATTTTTTTTTTTTTTCTGTCTTCTTTTATATAACTGTGTGATCCACAATTTGCAACTTTAACCTTTCCTCTTAAGTCCCATGTGAAGATATGGAGTCAACTTGGTTTGATTGGGGGGG